>JAASAO010002966.1:22500-171296 GCA_017311375.1 Mytilus coruscus
AAAGGGTTGGAAATGTGTACAAATGCATCCTTAATAATGTCGATATGGAATATTTCACATACCTGCAAAGGACTACTAATCCGACCAAATTTTTTCAAAGGGGACTTTCCAGGCGTTAAAGTCAACCTTCTTTTCTGAGCAATGTAGGTATCATTGTCAGTTCTTTTCCAAAACTCGTTTACAGCTTTTTGATATTTTGCTGTATCATTTAACTTTGACCAACATTCCGGGCATAAAAATTGTCCTTGTCGTTTATTTGGAACTGGTGTTAACTGAGATCCTGTAATGTTGACGAGAATGTTTCTAGCACTTTCATCGCCACAGGGTAACGAGTTTTCCAACGAATATCTGTAATAACCTGAATGGTTTGGCTTTTCTATGAATACTTTGTTACAATTTGCACAAGACATTTTTCAATGCAGCTTGTAATAACGTAATAACGCGCCAAAAGAAAACGCGCCAAACTGACACGTCAGAGTTTTGTTAATAAAAAGTTGGCAAACGATGGACGCAATCCGTGCAAAAGAAAAGTTCAATTCACTGAAGTCTGAATACAACATGAAATTTGAGGTTAAAGATGAGCAAATTGAAGTAGCTTTGGCAGTTATAAATGGACGAAATGTTTTAGGACTCCTCCCAACAGGCTATGGTAAAACACTTTGCATCGTTCTTCCAACTATTCTATCTGATGAGTCTATGATCACGTTAGTGGTATCTCCGCTCACATCTTTAATAGACGACCAAATATCCAGTCTTCGAGGCTTCAACTTTAGATGTACAAAAATTGGCTCTGATATGGACAAGGATGATATTTTAGGTAGGTAAAATAACTTTTGAAACCTTGCATGCAATATAAAAAAGAAGATGGTGGTATGAATGCCAAATGACACAAAAATTAACCACTATAGGTCACTGTACAGCCTTCAACAATGAGCAATCCCCATACCGCATAATCAGCTATAAAAGTCTTTTTCGTGGATATATTAATCTCGAGAAATGATGCCATTAATGTATATGGGAGTTGACTAATTACAAGGAGGAATCCCTTTTCCTTTAATTTTAATTCATTGCTGTAATTTGCATCTTTGTTCCTTTCAATTGACACCTGATATTTGTTTCCCACGTTTCCATTCTCTATTTTGCCAGTAAATCTGTTTTTAAGTCTAATCTTATATAGATGAAAGAAGGTAGAGGGAATATTTTTTTTTAAATCGGGAGAAAAGTGTTGCCTGGAGGTCAACGCCCATATTTAGCCTATATGTTTTATAGAAAAAACATATAGGCTTATTATGGGCGTTGTCTTTCATATAACACTATATACTAGTACTGCGACAACGAAATCATTTATTATTTTGTAGGTATTAAAGAAGGACAATTCTCTTTTGTGTTTTCCTCTCCGGAATCAGCATTGATGCCGCAATGGAGAAGTGTTTTTATGTCAGATTCGTGGCAAAAAAAAACTTAAATTAATTGCAATTGATGAAGCACATTGTGTGTCTGAATGGGGGAGAAATTTAGAAAAGAATACCAAAGACTTTTGAGCTTAGAAGTTTTTTGATGTTCCTGTAATGGCCTTGGCTGCAACATCCACAAGAGAAGTAAAAGCCGACATTTTTAAGTATTTACAGTTATCTGATGAGTGTACAGACATCGTGTTCAAGAGTCCCGACAGAGCTAATATCTATATACAATTCTATAAAGAGTAACATCTGATTATGATGAAAGTCTCAAATGGCTGATTGATCATCTACGCATTCGTGGTATTGCATCAAAAAATTATTGTGTATTGCAGATCAATAGATAGAGTATCCGAAATATTTTGCACACTAAAGGACTGTCTTGGACTAAAGGCATACATTGATGGCATCAAGGACCCAAATAATATATTAATAGAAATGTTCCATAAAAGTACACACCAAGACTCAAAAGATAGAATTTTAAAAGAATTCAAACTGAAAGAAAGTAGGATCCGATGTGTGATTGCTACAGTTGCTTTGGGTATGGGTCTAGACATACGGGACGTAGACTTGGTTGTACATATTGGATGCCCTAAATCTGTACTTTCTTACTGGCAAGAGGCAGGCCGTTGTGCGAGAGATGGTCGACAAGGGCTAAGTCTCATCATTTACGACATGTTCACTGTGTCTCTGAAAAATACCGCTAAAGATATTGCGAAAATCGTACAGAACAAAGATAACACGTGTATCCGTACGCAAGTACTATCACTTCTTTCCGACCAGAAAACAGTTGCAAGTCTGTCGGAAAGTAATATATGTAGTGGATGCGACTTGCAACATTGTGATTGTTCTTACTGTAGATGTTGTTCTGTGTGCATTGAAAAGTGTCCATGCCAAAAGAGATGCTTTTTCAATGTGCAGACTTTCCTTAACCAAGAACGTGAAGATGACAAAAACTAAGTTAACAATTTCTTGTGGCATTTTCAACTAATGGGTGAATGAAGATTGCTTCGCTCGCCCAGGGAGTTGTACATAGAGACTTGTCCGGTTAAAACTGAACTGTATAATAAATATCAATACTGTCATTCCGACTAATGGGTGAATGAAGATTGCTTCGCTCGCCCATGGAGTTGTACATAGAGACTGGACCGGTTAAAACTGAACTGTATAATACATATCAATACTGTCATTCCGACTAATGGGTGAATGAAGATTGCTTCGCTCGCCCAAGGAGTTGTACATAGAGACTTGTCCGGTTAAAACTAGACTGTATATTAAATATCGATACTATCATCGGTGTTTCACTTCCATTTTTATTTAAAAACCAAGCATAAATGATCATTCTCTTCAATTGAAGCCATGCAAAGTTATCAAACTGTAAACTAAATATAAAATCATTCCTGACATAGATGAAAATGACTGAGATAATTCAGCTGTACAGGAAGACCGTTAGTTGAATATTAATCAAGTGTATCATTTATTTAGAGTTTTTTATATTCTATTTAGTTGTTATTTTAGATAAAAAGAAAGTCTTCATGTAAATTTATCATGTGACATAATAATTTCTGTTATATGTGTACGTAATCTTATAGTAAGGGTTAAACATCATGTGCTCCTATGCAAAGGAGGTTTACACACAGAAGAATAAAATTTCGTTTCGTTTCACGAAGGAATCCGTTTTTAGATTAGCCGATTTGAAATTTTGAACGCAATGTTGATGAATGTTGATGAATGTTGATTTGTTATATTATGACACATTTTCATTGGATTTAAAGCAATATTATAGCATCGTTAGGAGACAAAAGGAGGTACACAAAAGAGTTCTTCAAGAACGATAACTCTGAAAATATTGGCCTTGAACCAATATCTATACCACGTGCATTACCTGCAACAGGTAATATTTTTTCGGCGATCGATACTGAGGTAGGCCAGTAATAATTTGTTGAAAATATAATTTGATAATTATCTTAAAGCGATATATTACAAATTTAAATACATTTTATAGGATTCATGATATTTTAAAAGGGTTAATTTCAGATTTATTTATTGGCGAAATGAAACGAAGGTAACGTTATTGATCACTTTCGGTAAATTTATTTTTCTTCTATCGAAACCTGCATTTACCATTTAAATTCAAATGTATAAACATAATTAAAGAAATATTATATGATTTGTTTGTTGTTAAAACGTCTAACTATCTCCAAAACACGTTTTTGGTGAAAAATGAACAGTAATTATCTCCCTTGCAACTATAGTCTTACCAGCGTTTGACCGTTAATGTTATTATTATTAGTGTATGATACTGCTAGGAATTTGCTATAAAACCCCTTAATCTGAAGTTAATATATCATGTCAATTGAAATATTTTTCCCATTTTTTTATCACTTATTTTTTGGAAATGAAGGGTTTTGGGAAAAGGTGGGAGGAGGGGGGCACTGTTAGTTGTTCTAATGTGGGTCATATATATTTTGAAAGGGGTACAATGTGCCTCTTAAAAGACATTTGGAGTGGAACAGAACAGCTAACGACTTTAATTAACAGATCAACCAAAAATGTTGCTCAAAATGAGAGGAAGGAAAAGGGGGCACCTAATATCCCCTTGAAATCCATCTCATTGTATGGGGCCATCTGGGACTATTATACTAGAGGTTTGTTATAGGGTACCTTCATGACGAATAACAGTAAAATTCTTGGCAAATTACTCCAGCGACAAACTGCCTTGTTTTTAAACTGTAGGCGTTACTTATGTAGCATCTCTCATTTCACAAATTAACTAAAACAATAAATCTGTCACCAAAATCTGATAACAGAGATTCTGCTACTGTTGGTATTTCTACTATCTGTATACACTAAATGTTTCAAATAAATCTTTCAATTCACAACAAGGTAAATGAGTCATCTAGTTTTTCATTTATTCCTTTGTTTTAGTTTATCAATATAAATATGTAATTATGAAAGACAATAGAAAATTTCTAATAATATGTAGAAAAATTATATAGTGTGATACAGTCTATAAGTCATGATTGATTATTAATAAAAAACAAGAAGAAGAAGAATACAGTGGAAACAGCAATTTATGACAGGCTACTATGGTAAGTTTAAATATTTTTTTTTTTCACTTTTAAATTAAATGTTTATCAAAACCAAGGTTCAATATTGCATAGACAATTAGTTTAGAATTACATGCATAATATTTTAGTGTAATTACAATACAGTAAATCATAACTGAAACCAAGTATTTATATTGTAACCCTTTCAAATAGAAAACAATTCCATCTTTAAAAGACATGGATTTCTACAATACATAATAAAATTAAATTGCAAAGAATTATTATGCTATAATATGTATGCCAATTTAAATTATATAGCTGCATGTTATGCTAAAGAATAGTTCATGTAACTAGCTTCAATTTGCTTAAATAATGATCCGACCCTCTGCAATTACTTATGGAAAAGTTTCGGTCATGTATTAAAACCAACCGTGCGAGTGCCTTTTGGTGCCTCAAGGCCAAAATGCAATAAACACTTTACAAAAGACAAACCAATATAAAATCTATGGGCACTTAATGTTTACATTTGCAATAGATTTGATTTTAATAAAAAAAAAGGGGGGGGGGACTTTTACAGCATACACACTTTCCCTCGATGTTCGCCAAAATAGGGAATCATTTTTTTTATTCTTTACTATATTTGTCCTTTCAAAATTATTGTTGCTCCTGAAGAAACTCAAGCAAAATTTATTGTTTTTACTCCTTTCTTTTTCTTTTTTTAGGTTCACTTTTCTGTACTTGCCTTGAATAAGTTGGGATTTGAAGAGATGCCTATGGAATGAATATAAATGCTGAAACGTTCTTTCAATTTTTGAAACAAAATCGCACAAATCAAGATTCCAAAATAATAAAGAAACAAAATATACTACGGGAAATTTCAACTTTTAAAAATGGCATGTTTGAAGATGATGGAGTTAAGAAACTTCGAGTAGCATCTGTATTTCGATACCTTTTTCACATTTCGATGATTATGAAATTTGTCAGGAACTTTGTCAGGATATTATTTGTCATTCAACAGGAAATCAGACAAAGGAAAACAAGACTTTAAACCAACTTTAGCCTCTATCAAGAACTCATTTCCAGTTCTATCATATATTACAATGAGCAAATTGCTGACATACATGATTCTGAGCTAGAATATATCCAACTTGACCATAAAGGTTCATTCATTCATTCACACATAGTGCGTGGAATCAAATAAAATTGTTTGAATGGAATTTTCAGAACTATACTTCAGTAAGGGATGGAACAAGATATGAAACTTTATTAGAAAAGAAGTACAAGTTTTATGAATTGTGTAAGGCAACATTAGCAAGCGCTGTTGCTTTACAACCTGTGTGTGAAAAACAATACGTACTAATCTAGCTAGAAAGGCAGTCTCTGATGTAACTTTAAATGGAATATTAGTAACTGCAAATTCAAAGCACAGACCTGAGTTAATAGAATTCGAAGTAAAACATGTTGTCAAGACTTCTTTCGGTATTGAGTTGATTAGAAATGTTTTATGCATTGGTTGTAGTAAGAAATGCTTTCATAAAGCTGGGATTCATTTGATACTTAAGCTTTCTGCAAATGTGGACCTTTCTATAATACATGACATATCGACTTTGCTTTCAAATTACATCCAACGCACACATTTTGAATTTGTCAGAGAAATGCATTTTCTAAAGGAAGGAAGTATAGAGACAAAAGCAGATGGTTTCCCACCAAGATTTTGTACAAGAGATCTGATTCAGAACAGAAAAATAAACGACAAAATTGTACTCTCTATTCTGTCAACAAGCAATGAAAATGATGACAGCTTAGGTTCACCAGAAAGTTGTTTGCATGGCACATTTTGCACAGCTTGTTTTAATGAGTATGAGAAACATTTAAACTACCCTTTGAATGTATATTCATTTGACATTACTAAGGAATGGACAATTTTTATGCCTTTGCCGTTACGGTTGTTCTTTGAAAATATTTTCCGAAAAAACACATGAGACAAAAGTTTCGAAATTATCATCATTGTATTGTCTAACAGAGGCACTGTTTAACATCAAGAATAAACATTACCATGGTTTTACACAAGATGTTAACACTGATGAATTGCTTATTCACTATCACAATGTGTCATCAGTTTCGAAGTTACATCACATGTTGGCTTAACACAGTCACAAAGGACAGGTGACAGGCGTCTGAAGTATAACGCAGATCCAGAACTTTGTTATTACCAAACATACTTAAGACCATATTCCCTTTATTACAAAGCAGTTCATGACTCAGTTGAATGCAAACATGATGTTTCATTACAGCAATGTCATTTAGCCTTATTAATGGATAACTTAGTTCACCTAACAATTAAAACTGATCCGCTACCCAAGGAGTCAAGGACAAACCAGATATGTACCTTGCCTCTGGCTATAAAAGGAATCCCTAAAGACTCCTGTTTAGTAGAAAGCTGGCATGGTGAGGACTGCGATGGTACTGAACACTGCATATGCAAAACCAAGATAAATTATCAAAGACCGATATCAACAATGTGTTTTGGATCTTAATGATGATGAGAAGAAAATTTACAAAACTTTCAAAGGGAATCGCTATGGACAATAGAACATATTTGGAATAAAATGGAAATTATCAATCTTATAGACAAGGATCCAACTAAACCTGGAAACATAACCAGTGCCAATGCAGCTGAGGAAGAATTGAATAAGACATTTGAATCATTGACCTTGGAGACAAGTATTGACATGGCTGCTCCTGAGGCTGACCCATTGACAGATGTGGATAAAAGTATGGAATCCTTATCCCTAAATGAAGATGAAGAAGAGCTTTTAGATAAAAGTATGGAATCGTTATCCTTAAATGAAGACGAGGAAGAGCTTGTAGATAAAAGTATGGAATCGTTTTCCTTAAATGAAGACGAGGAAGAACTTGTAAATATCATACATGAGACAGAAGAAAGCGACAGTGATGGGAGTTAAGCCTACCTGAAATGCCATCTCCAAACTTGTCAATGATAGAAAGTGATTCGGATACCATTAGTTTGGAAGATTATGCGTTACAACTTGAAGATGATACTGAATACATCCTAGAAATTGAAATGCTACTCAGAGCTGTAAACAACACAGATAGTCAGAGAGGGACTAAGAGTGATGATACACAACGTCCTGAAAAGAATCTAGTGGTGAAAATAACCAATTAGAGGAATCTGAAAACAACCATGAAAGTGTAGAGACCACATCTGTTGGTGATGGTGATTGGAACAGCCCATTTAGAATATTTTGCCAAGGCCAATATTAACCAGACATCCACCACCTGCATCAGGTCATGATGATGATATTAAGGTCTTAAGAAGTGTATTAGATGACATTCTATTAAAACTTGAATTTTCAAAGACAAATGAGAGAATCCTTTTGCACCAGATTTCAAAATAGCTAACAATCTTTTAAACTAATGGACAGCAACCCAAAATATCAAGCCTTTTTACCAGAATTTCCAGTTCTTCATTTACGAAAATCAAAATTACAAATCTAATATCCGCTTACAAAGATTCAGGACTAATTCATATACTCCAGTATATGAAAGATGACAAAAATGAAAAGGACTGGGCTAAACTGTTAACAATTGCCAATATTGAGACAGCAACAAGAAACATATGGAGACTTTCAACAGCAATCCATGTAACACTTTGCATTGCTTTTTGAAGAGTTTACCAAAAATGAAGCTCAAACCTTGCTGAGATTTCTTGAAAGGTTCATCGTCCACACAGACATTTGATGACCAGTTTGGAAATAAATTTGAAGAATTTATAAAGGTGTCATGCGAACAGAATGCAACATTTGCCTGCATCATGAGATTATGATACATTGTGATGAGATTGTTGCAATAGGCATCTCTGAGAGGATAGGAGGAAAGATGGGCATAATTTGTTGTTGGCAAGTGTTAAGTCATCGCTACCATTTTCATTTTGAATGGTGCATCAAGCTATGCTGGCTTTTGTTCAAGATTATTACTGGAGCACTATCAAGCTGGATTGTTTCATAAGAATTTTAAGCAGTCATTGTACACTTTGCCCTACGATGATAGCAACGTAAGTTTTGGTTTGGACACCTTGAGGAAATTGATCACAGATCTGCAAAGAAGTGTATCCGACCTGGATCAACACTTGAAACCCTACTGCCAAAAATGTCAACTGTGGATAAACAAAAACAACTTCATGCAGTCAGGAAATCTATTGTATATGGCCAAACAGTTGGAGATGATGACATCGACAAAGTTGATAATAAGGCAGTAAAGTCTTCCGCTTCAAAATACCAAGGAAAGAGACTATCTGCATCTGACAAAGAATACATTGGAAGGACCATTAAGCTTATGCTAAGACAAAATGCATTTCATACCGAAAAGACCTAATTCCAAGAAATATCTACCATTCAAATCTCCCAGAAGTATCAACTGTAATACTGGATAAAAACACATATGATGTAGGAAGATACCTGATAAAAAGGTTTGCATGTGACAAAAAATATCTGGATTTGACACAGGAAGATTATCCCTCTTTGGAGGAAATGAATGGACCAAAAGAGCTGATAAGCCGTGTAAAAAGAAATCAGAGTGTAACCATCAAAAGAACAACATGTAAACCAAAAAACAAAGCAAAAACAGACAGAGATCGGGAAGAAAAGCAGCGAACAGCAAAAGTAAAAAAACTATCTAAAGTAATTGACTGCATGTCCTCAAGCAAGAACACATGCCAAGCTGTTTTGAAACCAGATGGGTCCAAAATATGACAAACAAATCAGCAGGGGTAAAAAGCCTTAATGAATCTTATAAAAGATGTCTGCAAAGCGATACAGCAACAAATCAGAAACTTGACAGTAGTAACAATGAACTAAACAACTTAATACTTACTGATTTCACTACACTTCCACTTGCAATACAACAGTCTGGAGTTATATCTATCGTCGAATTTGCTGGAACCAAATTCAAAGTGTTTGCAACATCTGGACAACAATACTTAAATTATATTTCCAATGGAATTGTAAAGAAGTTGTTGAATTATCTTCCAGCTTGGAGCGCATAATAATATGTGAGGAAAAATATGCATTTACACCAAATGATTTCAAAGCCAACACCAGACAGAAACGTAAGAAGAAAGAGAAGGTCATAATATCCCACTTAAAAGAAAACCAAGAAATTGTTAGTTCAGAAAATTTCAGCAAACATGCAGTGGTTGGTACAATGGCTGGAAAAATTCTAATAAGCCGATACTTAGCAACACAAATGCAACATTTAAAGATCAAAGCAGACCTAGAGATTAATGTTGATAGCGAAGCCTATACATCAAAATGCAACTGCAAAAAGAACATGACGAAAGCTGTTCAAGGTACACAGTACCAGTACGAGTGATGTATAACAAACAGACCGGATACGTTAAAGAGGGCTTTATAGATGAAGTAAAACAAAGAAAAGGAGAGGCTGAAATGGCCCAGGCAGACTGGTTACTGGATGCTGACATACAAAAAGCTTAGGTAACGGCAAATGTGTAGTTAACTATGTTACATCAGCTGACATTGATACTGTAGTAATTAGATATAGGAAGATGTGGTGTGAGTGCCAATGAGACAACAATACACACATTAGCAGTTAGCCAGTTCTGGCCCAGAAATGAAGACAACACTTTTAAATATCCTGTGTATCTTATACTTCAGAAGAAGAAACCAGAATTATTTAACATTACTGGACTGTTGACACTTTTTGAAAAAACATACAACAGAAACATCGGGCTCACTATAGCATGCGTCCTGTCTATGGGTGGTAACGACTTTTTGCCAAACTTTCATGGGATTTCTCATGATCATTTATTATCAGAGGTCTTGAAAGATGAAGACTTGCGCAACAACTTAGTGACAGTGTCTAGAGAAGAACATCAACTTCATCTTAGCAAACGATTCCTTCTAAACACAAACATGTACATCTGTCTATACAAACGAATGTATTGTCCCTCAAATCTAAAAAATGAATTACTATCACTCGAAGAAATACGCCAACTTACAATAAAACCTCCCAATAAAGACTTTAAACATCCCCAAAACTGGATGCCACCAACGACAGCCTTACAGCAATTGGGAAATTAGTACAATGTCAACTGGATTACTTTGAAACAATTGGACGTAATGACGCATCTTTACCCAACTTTATTTCCAAAGGTTGTTTAAGCAAACTGGACGATGGATCTATTCAGATTGAACTGGGATCGGAAACATTTATCCAAGATCAAAAATCACTTATCACAATAGAAGAAAATATACTCAAGGAGAAACTGAGAGAATGCCAACAGTCGGACAACAAAAAGAGCAGAGCAACAAAACGCAGGTTACTGGACACTCCACAGAAAGGGAAAAGTGGCAAAAGAGTACAGACACAATCTACTCCAAGGTACTTTGATTTCATGTCTGAAATCTTACAATTTGCTTTGTTTTCCTCATTATATTTATTTATTTATTTATTTATTTGGAGTTATATTCAATCTAAGTCAATAGTAAGGCATGAAACATTTGTCTTTTGAGGGGGCATGGGTTTTCAAGGACTTTATTGAAAGCAAAACAATGTTTTATGAAGCAAATAATTATTTTCTAAAACTTCCGAATAAAAAATTTATAAAACAATTGCCAACCACATTAGATGAATGGTAGATGCCTAATTAATATTGCTTTTTATCACTGTAAAAATAATGGCAAGATTTTTTGATTTTTATATATACTCCATTTATAATAAAATCCAGCGGAAAGGAACTTTTAAACATTTGAATTTTTTACTCAGGATATTCATGATTAGTCTTTTGCTATATGTACATATGAATCATATATACAAGCTGTCAAATGTGAAAATTTCACTATTTTGGAACCATAAACCACGGACATTTTCATTCCTTTCTTTAGACTTTAAATAAAATAGTCTAAACTATTGACCATTTGAATGTAATAAGCAAAACCATTCAATGATTAGTTAAATTAGAAATATAACTGCTTTGATTTATATCTATAGAGGTTATTTTTTCTTTTCAGAAAATTGAAGACTACAGATTAAAACTGACAAACAAATTAATGATGTGGACATAATCCTTCTTTGTGTATTTATCATAATTTGACTTGTGATTTGTTTCTCTGTGTAACACACTTAAAAACTGAAAATGTTATTATTAAAACATCGTCTGCTACTATAGACATATTGTTTGTGTTACATGTGTTATCAGCCACAGAGGTTCAGCTTATCTCAGTATGGGTCACATTCCTAGTGCAATTAAAATGTCAATCAAGAAGGTTGATCATTTTGATCAACAAGCCAGAGCTTTGTCGCTGGAGTAAAATAATGATAATGGTGTATAACAATAAAATATACACTTTCTTTTAGACGAAAAAAAATTGACTGATTTTGACAAATCGTGATATATTTTTGCCAAAAATAACAGTAACTATAATTATTTTATACCTCTGACGAATCATGATTAGGATATTTTTACAAATCACGGTAAAAATTTTAACCAATTTGATACTAGCAGTAGCTAAAAATGACCATTTGACGCCTCACAGTGCATTGCTATCCTCATACTAGCAGTCCCAAGTATAATAGTCCCAAGAGCTATGTAGTCCTATTGCCTAATATTATGAAAACAAAATATGAGGTATATGTCAATGAGACAGTACTTAATCAATGAAACATGTATTAAAAAAACCATGGCAAAGTGCTTTTTTATTATTTTATATCAATCAACATTTAAAGGAAAGACACATTTAAAATAGTAATTTGAACCTAAAAGTCAAAATATTTATATTTTCAGTTCCAACATTTATTATAAGTGATTTCATGATACTTTGACAGTCAGTTTGGGATAATTTTCAACCATTTAGATCCTGAAACAGTCAATTTGCTGATAAAGGTAAGTATACATTATATGGGAAACATAAAAATATCATTTACAGGTGAATTTATTTTCAATGCAAATGTTCAAACTCAAAAAAGGGGAGATAATTAACATTAAAAATAGCACAACATCAGTGTTTTTATAGTATAGAGCTGGGTAAAATAAACAACAACAATAAAAAAAAATGATATCTTTCTGCAAAAATAAATTGGTCGAAATTATGGATAAAAAAGTCTTAACTGAAAACAACGTTCAAACCTATGATTGCGTTGAAAAAAAAAACTGCAATTTTTATACGTGTGCATGCAAAACAAATTTCTTGTTAGAGGGGTCTAAATACAGCACAAACAACATTTTCCAAAAGACCAAAAAAGTAAAAAAGTATATTTTAACAAAACGCATTTGACTAACATATATATATTTATAGATATAAGAAGATGTGATATAAGTGCCAATGAGACAACTCTCCATCCAAGTCAAAATTTGTAAAAGAAAAACCATTATAGGTCAAAGTACGGTCTTCAACACGCAGTCTTTGCTCACACCTAACAGTAACCTATATAGAGCCCCAAAAATGAATAGTGTAAAACCATTCAAACAGGAATGAGACGTGAATATGAATGAGACCATAACCAATCAATGAGACAGTTACCAATCAATGAAACAGTTACCAATCAATGAAACATGTGTAAAGGTCAACCATTGAAAAGTGCCCTTCATAACATGTTATCTAGATTGACATTTGAACAAAACACACATTCAAATAGTTATCTTAAAGTGAAAACATTAATACTTTCAGTTCCAACATTTATTATTGGTGATTTCTTGTTACTGAACAGTCAGTTTTTGATACACATTTAAATCCTACAACAGTCAAGTTTCTATTGAAGGTAAGTTTCATTATATGAGAAATATAAAAATATCATTTACTGGTGAAATTTGTTTTAATGAAAATGTTCAAACGCTAAAAGGGAGATAATCAACATAGTTTTAACTTTCAAATTGCACAACATCAGTGATTTTATAGTATAAAGCCTAGTAAAATAAACAACAAAAATAAATTGGTTGAACTTTAATATGGAGAGAAAAAAAAATATGTACATGTATTATATATCCATGAGACAGTAAACAATCAATGAAACATGTGTAAAAGGTCAACCATTGAAAAGTGCCCTTCATAACATGTTATCTAGATTGACATTTGAACAAAACACACATTTCAAATAGTTATCTTAAAGTGAAAACATTAATATTTTCAGTTCCAACATTTATTATTGGTGATTTCTTGTTACTGAACAGTCAGTTTTTGATACACATTTAAATCCTACAACAGTCAAGTTTCTATTGAGGTAAGTTTCATTATATGAGAAATATAAAAATATCATTTACTGGTGAAATTTGTTTTAATGCAAATGTTCAAACTCTAAAAAGGGGAGATAATCAACATAGTTTTCACATTCAAAATATCACAACATCAGTATAAAGTTTGGTAAATAAACAACAAAAAATAAATTGAAATCATTACAAAATTATTTTCATACATAAATAGATTCGTTGAACTTACCAAATGAAATTATGGACAAAAAAGGGTGTATATATATATCAATGCGACAGTAAACAGTCAATGAAACATGTCAATGGCCTTTTTAATATGTTATGAATGAAATTTTGGGAAAGATAGAAGTTTGATTAGGTAAATATTTCTCTGCTATATACTATAGAAACATTCTAATTGGCAGTTGTTGCATGAGAATGTGGTCTTCTCAATTTGATTCGGACTTGGATGACAGTGAAAAGATAAGCCACCAATTAAGACTGAGTGGTTGAAATGAAGAATTGTACATAACAGTTCCTCTGCATTATTCAATAAACAAAAACTTGAGATTATTTGTTGATGCACGTGAGGCTTTGCTTCACAGGTATTTATATAATGAATATGCTATAGTAGCACCTTCATTATGTATACATGAGGAGCTTAATTCTAGTAGGACAGAGAAAAGTGATAATTGTATTTGTCATCATTGCATAAGACATGCAAGCTTGGCATGTTCTTCTGGGTCAAGTTTGTCTTGTTTGAATTCCTCAAAAATAAGGAAACAACCATTTATTTTGAGAAAAAAAGAAGATGTAACTGAAGCTTTGTCAATATTATCTGAAAATAATTTAGGAAATAACCAGGAATTATTTTCAAATAGTAAAGACATTAGTGGGGTCAATGGTTCTGATGACTTATTTTCATCACTAGAAAATAAATCAACAGATACCCTCATGACACAATCACCACAGAAGATGAAAACTAAAAACATCTCCTCAGATGATAGTGACATGACATTGGCAAATGGTTCTGTTGACTTATTTTCTTTGTCTGAGAATGAGTCAAAAGAACATTGTGCATCAGCTACAGATGGAAAACCACAGAATGTTAATGAATCTTTAAAGGAGATGAATGATGAGGATTCAGAAACATGCTGTTCAGTTGCATCTGTGAGCATTTTAAAGCCTAAGAAAAAACAGCTTGGAAGAAAAATCTTTATTTGTCAACAGCAAATTGGAAATCAAGATAATTCTCCTAGTACAAGTAGTTCACTGCAAAGATTAACTGGTGTGAGGGAAGACAAACCAATCATTATCAGTAGTACTGATTCTGATTGTGATTCTCTATCACAAAGTATTCTTCGCAGAAAACATCCTCGGCATTAAACCCCATACCCTTATTCTATTGCTCAATTTTCTATTTTTATGGAGCAACTTAGGCACCACTACCATTAATCTTTCTCTTTTTGAAACAAATTTTTTACTAAAATTCTATGCCCCCACAAATGCGTTTTACAGGTTTCTTACTTTGAAGTTCATTTTTAGCTCACCTGGCCCATGGGCCAAGTGAGCTTTTCTCATCACTTGGCGTCCATCGTCCGTCGTCGTTAACTTTTACAAAAATCTTCTCCTCTGAAACCACTGGGTCAAATTTAACCATACTTGGCCACAATCATCATTAGGGTATCTAGTTTGAAAAATGTGTCCGATGACCCCACCAACCAACCAAGATGGCCGCCATGGCTAAAAATAGAACATAGGGGTAAAGTGTTGATTTTAGCTTATATCTCTGAAACCAAAGCATTTAGAGTAAATCTGACATTGGGTAAAACTGGTTATCAGGTCAAGATCTATCTGCCCTGAAATTTTCAGACAAATCTGACAACCTGTTGTTGGGTTGCTGCCCCTGAATTGGTAATTTCTAAGAAAATTTTGCAGTTTTTGGTTATTATCTTGAATATTATTATAGATAGAGATAAACTGTAAACAGCAAAGTAAGATCTACAAATAAGTTGTCATGACCAAAATTGTCAGTCGACTCCTTTAGAAGTTATTGCCCTTTATAGTCAATTTTTAACAATTTTTCGTAAATTTTTGTAATCTTTACAAAATCTTCTTCTCTGAAACTACTGAGACAAATTTAACTATACTTGGCCATAATCATTATTAGGGTATCTAGTTTAAAAATTTGTCCGATGACCCGCCTTCCAACCATCATGGCCGACATGGTTAAAAATAGAACATATGGGTAAAATAGAACATATGGGTAAAATGCCGTTTCTGGTTTATATCTCTGAAACTAAAGCATTTAGAGCAAATCTGACAGGTGGCAAATATGTTCATCAGATTTAAATTTATCTGCCCTGAAATTTTCAGACGAATCCCACAATCCATTGTTGGGTTGCTGCTCCTGAGTTAGTAATTTTACAGAAATTTTGCAGTTTTTGTTATTATCTTAGATATCATTATAATATCTAATATCTAATACTATTATATATGATTTTAACCTTATTTTACATGATTTCCAAAGCATCAGTAAATACAGGTGAGGGACACAGGCTCTTGAGAGCCTCTAGTTTATTTTTCATATAGTATATAATTATACAAGATGATATTCCATATGAAATTCCAGAGTTATTGCCCTTTGAAAATACAAAAAAGTTCAGATACCAATTGTTTTCCAAAAATGGTGATTCGTATACAAATATAAATGTCACACTACAAATAATTTATTATCACTTTTCTCTTTTCAATGTTGTAAATAGCTTCATTGCATATTTTAAACCATTTTCATTCATAATTTGCCTTCTTTGTTATCAGGAATCATTGAAGCATGACTGGATTGGGCCCTCTTAGGGCTGTTAGTGGGCCCCCTAATGAAAATTTCGCCATCTACCGCTGTTCCTTAATGTTGCGTGCTAAGTGAAGAAGCAGCAAACACCAATTTCAAAGTCTTTGGTTTGACCCTGCTGGAGTCCAACCCACTGTTGGCAAACAGGCTACCACAAGACTACTGATGCAAAAATAAAAAGAGGACACCATTATTATGGTATAAAACCATGTTGAAAGGCTAGTCATACAGAAGTTGAACTACTTAGACCAATCTGCCACTGAAGCCCCAATACTGAACAACCAAAACTTCATTAAATACAGGGATTTATGATTCTACAACAAAAACTTTCTTTGATTGATTATTGGTGTTTAACACAACTTTAAAAGGTTTTAAATATTGCATTTAGCCATCAAAATCAAATAATGATATCAGTTTTGACATGTTTAAGATATAAAAATCAATGCTGAAAATATACATATGCATACAAAGGGTGTGTTTTAATTTCTATAGGTACTAAAGAAATTTCATGTGGTACTGCTGAACAATATACTGAAGCCACTGTTGAAATGCTTGATAATATTAGTTCCCCGAAAATCCTATCGTATCCAAAATATCAAATTTTATGACTGATAGGAGGAAACGGAAATAAAGACCAACAGATTAATAAACCATGTCATTGAATCATTAGAAGAAAATAAAAGACATCATCATTTCATTGTTCCGTTCATCCCCTTTACAGTTTGCAGAAGAGGCAGAAAAAGTGGCAAAACATTTGGAAAATATCAAAAATTTACAACTCAACAAATTAGTTTTTAAAAGTCATGGAGAATCATTTACTCAAAATTTTCTACGTTGTGTTTCCAAAATTTTTTATGATGACAAATCGGGAGATCCTGGCTTTTCACAACATTTTTTAGACATGGTTGGAATTTCTCATATACCGATAATGAAATTTAAAGGAAACAGATTCAACACCTATTTTTACAATGCAGCTGGAACTTTTCTATACTTCAACATCTTTACAAATATTTTACTTCATCAAAATTTGGCCGAATATTCTTCAAAATTCCATCATCCATTATATTAGAAATCCTGTTATACTTTCTACATGCCAAGCCATTGCTCTTGTCTGTCACCATATAACAACACCATATTTTCATCTTGCTGCTTCAACACCAACAGCCTTGCAGATGTCTTCAGTCTACAACCATTTTATAACAGTTCTTGAAAAAATTTCTGAAAAACCTCAACTTATTTTTGATAAAAATTTAAAAATATTTTCATTACAACATTTGGAGACCAAAAAAACAGCGAAACCGGATTTAGATTATAAAATATTCGAACAAACCGAAACTAGTAATCAGGACATTGTTTTAGAAGCCGTTCAACTTATTTGTTGTAATTTATTAACTAAAAGCAAAAAACTCTTTTGCGATTTTTTAAATGGTGGCAAATATTCAAACCCGTCAGAAGAAATGATCCTAACTTCAAAATCATGTCCAGCCAACAACATAACCTTAGAAAGACTAATGGCTCAGATAGATCGCCAAAAGACCATTGCTCCAAACACCAGCATTTCCACAATAAATTCAAAATTAATGTTTAAAAATAATGGCACTGCAGATTGGTTGAGAGAAAAAACGGAGGAACAGAAAAATACTCTTATAGTTAAATGCAGGCAAATGGGGGAAGAAAAAAGACAAAGAGACATCAGAGATTTCATTAAAATTTATAATGAAAAATCAACAATTATTGAAGCCAGAATAGAAGAAAAGGAACTAAAGGAAGCCAAAATTCAAGCTGAAAAGGAAAAAATTATTTTGGAAATCAACAATTTGGGCGGAAAATGGACAAAATTAAACCAAATTTATTCTTTTATTTCAACTTGCAAAACCAAGAAGCTTAAAATAAATGCCATTAAAGCACAAATAACGTATCGCAAAGAAATAGAAATCCAAAAAGTTGATACCAATTCAAAACATCTTTTTAAAAAGTCTCTTGACCTTCCTGAGCTTACAGAAAATTTAAAAAAATTGATACAGCTGGAACAATCTTCTTCTGAAAACAGAGAAGAACATGTAGAAGACATGGAAACCAATGCTTCGACAATTGCCAATGATAACCATGACAATGACTTACCAATGAGTATTGCAAGCGATAGCAACACCAATGTCACATGTATTATGGACACGTCCATACATGAAGTGCAAAATGACAACCTTCCAACAATCTATGTAGGCAAACATATACTTCATATATGGGATGAAGGAAGCAATAAACTAACGGAGTATGATGGAAAACTTTTAGATTATAACAGCTCAACAATGACATTTAGGGTAATTTCCTGCTTCTTGAATACCCTCAAGCGCATGTATTCATCAGCAATGTAAAAACTATGCACAATAATACTCCACACAAATTATTTAATGTCTTCACACTCATATTGTATTCCATAAAACTAAATCATTTAACAGTTATAATGTTGGATTTAAAATGACTATGCTTACCCTAAACATGCCATTAGGATATAATCCTAACAATTTTTAGTGTCACCATAACAATACATGTGATTTAATTTGAATTCACCAAAAATTAAATAGGAAGTTAAATCATAAAACCAGATTTCGTTGGTTATGATTTATACTGCAGTCATTTTTTAACACATTTTATTACCATGAATAATTATTTTCCTTACTCCTAATAGATAAACACTTAATTTTGAATTGATGCTTCACTAGTTATACTAATTGCAAGAGAAAATTACTATTTTCAAAACCTAAGTTGTATATCATAATAAGTTTTAAAACATTAATTAGTAGTGAAAAAAATGTAACTTTAATGTTAAACTGAAGAAACACCCTGAAAAGTAGCTCATATGTATAGAAATGAGAGTTGTGCATGATTACCAATGGGTCAACTCTCAACCAAAGACAAAACAGTTGCTGATGGAATGTTCTTTATTTCAATTACTATGCTTTTACATAGGTTCCAATTAGAACTACTGTTAATAACTAGTAATATTTTAAAAGATTTTCAATTATGTTTCAAACAAAAAGCAAAAATTCAATATTTAAAAAATAATTGAGAATGGAAACAAGGAATTAGTCATAGTGACATCAAAGATCAGAAAACAGCACAAGGCCTTCAGTGGGTTTTCAACGCATTCAGAAAATCATGCACCCAGAGGCTGGCTTCAGCTGGCCCTAAACAATAAGGTACAATGTATACTTCAATGGTGAAATTCATGATTATATATCTACAGGTACAAACAGGTCTTTAAGATCTTGAAATAATTTACGCATAAGTGACAATTTGCATTATTGGTTCTTTTGTTATATAGCATATAGAGTGGAAAACCTTCTTTGTCATTTTAGCTTTTTCTTCATTACAGGTTGCATATTGGAACAGCAAAAAAGGACACAAATTCCATAAAAGACTTCGAAAATATGACCTTACACTGCAAGAATTTGAAGATGATTTGAAGAGCGGTGATCTAAAAATAATGTAGGTCAATGTGTTTTATGAGATAGATTAATTTTAAAGAGTTCACTCGATACATATATGCTTTTCATTAAAAAGGATGTTTTGACATATTTTACTCAAAGTAAACTAGTTTTATCAAAACTTTCTTATACTTCTAAATTAAAATTTTAATTACAATGAATAACAAAATTGCACAGAATTAGGGTGAACCTATTTAATCTATCCAAATTAGATAAAAAAATCAGTTCTTGTAATTGTGAAATGATAAAAAAAATTTTTCTTGTTATAGTATACCAAACTATTTACTATAATTGTAATCTACCATTCATAGTTGATTTTATATATTCTTATTTTCAGAAAGTAATTTCAAGAAACAGACTATAGAAGAAAAGTGCCATTTCATTACATGTGAGCAACAAAAATAAACTTGAGTTACCTCTCTTTGATTAAACACTTTTAATGGAAAATGCCTATCTTATCAGATTTTGAAAAGGTTAATACTTGATTTAAAATAGCCAACCAATTAAATTGCTGGGTGTTTTAGACAGGTGAAGGTCATCAGATATTGATTATTTAAAGGAAACACATAGGTATTGGACTTGGATTTTTTCCTGACATAGCTAAATATTAGATTATATTTCACTTCTAAGTATGATTGGACACACATAAAACCAGGTACACATGTTGATTTGAAAATTGTTGTTTGCTACGCGATTTTGCCTATCCCGATATGACCTCGGGTGGCACATTGATAGTAAAAAAAAATATCAGAAATAGTAAATAGAAATAGTAAAAATGCCCCGAGGTCATATGTTATAGGACTATCAAAGACATAGTAACACCATTGAACATATACTGAACAAATAAATTTGACCTATGATACAATGTAAATTCAAAATAAATAAACTAAGGGAAGAATAATAAAAGTAACATGTTACATGCCTTTTTACCCCTCTGCCGTGGTATTTGCCAAAAATACTCTATCCGACTGGACGCTTGTAACGTCACGATCATCAATGCGTTTTGAACGTTAACATTTGGTGTAATTAAACAGATATAGCATGTTCTTGAGGGTATTTGCGAAAATACCTGTCTTGAGAATGAATTTCCCTCGTCTTACGGCTCGTGAAATTTAACATTCTCTCGACTGGTATTTTCGCAAATACCCTCCTAACATGATATATCTGTTCAATATCAATAAAAATCATAGATAGCAATTTTATGATGCACACAAATCACTGTCCAATTGTGATGTTCATCAACATCTTATTAACCCTTTCCCTTTCAGGCATTTTAGACCTTTACTTATCGAAAAGACACTATCAAAGTTTAATTGAATACTGCATTCGCACCAATGATCATGCACATGCCATGTTGGGCTCATATGAAAGATAATTGGTCAAATATTTCAGAAAATTACATTTAAAGATAATTCGTCCTTTTTTGGTCACGTGGGATGTTTCGAAAAGTCACGTGACTTTTGGAGAAAATGTGGAAAAATACGAAATCCTTGGGACAAAAGTCGTGTAGAGACATATTGTTGCGCTAATAGGGTAAGGTTTTGGTGGAAACACAATCCCCCAAGTCTGTTAAAGACATACAAGTTATCATATTGGTATTAAAAGAGGAAATACGTGCTATATGCCTTGAAATCTCGATGTCCGTAACATTCAAAATAACTGATTTCAGACGCTCGTTTCGTCCAATTTCAAACTAGGACACTAGTTTTTTGTCTAAATCGTTTTCAGTCAAGCAGTAACCTAAATTTTGTTTTTTCTAAGGGAAAATTCATTTAATTACTAATGATAACTTGATGTGGCGCACCCTGGACCGAACCCGATGAAGCAAATGGGGAAAAAAGGGGGGCAATTTGGCACAAATTCCTTTAAAACAAACATAAATATTTCGTTGGTTTTCTTTTTGAAATGTAAAGTAAGTTAAGTTAAGTTACATTAAATATAGGAAATAACTTTTCCACCTCAGGCAGTGAGATTCGAACACGCGATCTTTCCGCTGTGGGTTAGTTCAGCATACCCGTACACCACTGGCAGCGTTAGGAATATATTGAAATTTAAGTACTTAAGTCTACTACTCAAGACGTGAAAGAAAAAAAAACATATGAAGATCCTCACCCAGCTTGTTTTCTTTTAGAAATTATGTGTTCAGATGATATATTTTGATGCCAAATGTTCAAATGCATGATTTTTGCGCAAATATAGCAGGAATCCAGTTCTTAGTCTGTCTTGTTTCCATTGACATATACATTTTCCTTCATTTAAACAAAAGTGTTTTCAACTTTATCATACCCAAACACTCACGAAACCATTTTTGTTACATCTATTTCAACTTTGCTAAAAATTTCAGGACATTTCAGTGGTTTTGTCTCTTTTACGATAAAATCTTTAAGAAATGACTACGGATTTTTAGCGCATGTCAAGATGTGACTGCGCTGGTACACTAAAATTACATTTTAACTAGTGTACAAGTTAGAACTATTATTTTCATACCATTCTTCAAAACTCACTGCACAGTTATTGAAAAAGTCATAATTCCCCCAAAGGACAGTTTTCCAAGCACTTCTTTTGAAAATATTCTTTAAAATTCAAAGAAAAAATGTTTTCACAGAAAAATACATGTCAGTAAGAGGCGAATTGACTATAAACTGATAATGATAGAAGTTTGATGCACATTCAATCATATTGCTGGTATTCTGAGGATTAATTTGAGCCCTTAACCATATCTGTACGTCAGCAAATGACGATGAAACAAGACTACATGCCCAAAAATATCTTAAAATTTGCTTCACCGGTAAGCTGTACCGGTGTGAAAGGAAAGGGTTAATTCTACATGAATTATTATAAGGCCTCAAGTGAGTACAAAAGAAAGATCTCTCCTCACATATAAGCAAAGTTTTAATAAATTCCCATTTACTATCAAATTTCTCTATTGCTTTAGGGGTCTGTAAAAGGAGGTGGGTATATTTTCTATTTGGTAGGTATTTTTAATCATAGCTATCGCCTCTGCAAGAGTCGGTAATGAAGTGTTTAAGCGACATGTATAAATGTAATACTTAATCAGAACAGTGAATAAGTTTAGGAAACATCCCATGACTCTGACCCAAGAACAATATTTTTGCATTTAATATTAAAGTTAAATTACATTTAAGTTGAAAAAGTGCTGAAATTTCTATCCATAAATTTCTAACTCGAGTACATTCCCAGAAAAGATGACTTATAGTTTCTTTAGTTTCATTACAGAAACTACATAAATTGGTTTCTTTTAACCCATATTTCTGCAATAATGCATTTGTAGCGAGAGTTCTATGCAAAATCTTAAACTGGAACATACTAAATTTGTTGTTTTAGTACAACAAAAGGGTAAACTATAAATGAAATCCCAATTTTCTATATGAGTGCTTAGTTCTTTACACATTTTGTCTTCTTGTTTTGTAGGACGTTCTGTATACCTTGACAAGAATTTTTATAAAAGAATTGACAAAATTTTTATTTTTTTAATAAATTCAAATTTTCATTTGATATGCACATTATTTTCTCTGTAGCAGTGATTAGATCTTTTCAAGCTTTTGGTATCATATGAAGTATAGAATGGTATTCCAGGAACTTAATAATAAGATTATATTTTCTGCAGAATTCCTTTAAAGTAAAAAAATCACTGTTTTCATCAAATAAAGTCAGGAATATGACAGTTGTTATCCATTCGTTTGATGTGTTTGAACTTTTGATTTTGCCATTTGATTGAGGACTTTCCTTTTGAATTTTAATCGGGGTTCAGTATTTTTGTGATTTTAATTTTCACCTACAAAAACTCCTGATTCAACCCAACTATGGTAAAGACAGTTTTATTAGTTATCGTCAAACTCTTGTTGACATGTAGCATACCCAATAGAACTTACTTTAACTAAATCTAACATAAACAGCAGTAGTTGTCCTTTTCTGGACTTGGACATTTCAATCTCTAAAGGAAAACTCCATACGAAAATTTACGACTAAAGAGACGATTTTCATTCCCTATTGTTAATTTTCCTTTTTAGACGGCGATGTTCCTTTGGCTCCATCATACGGTGTGTATATATCCCAACTCGTTCGTTATGCCCGTGTGTGTAGTGATGTCATAGATTTTAACGAACGTAATCAATGCATCACTGGTAAATTATTAAGTCAAGGATTTCGTTACCATAAATTACGTAAAACATTTGCTAAGTTCTTTCATAGATACAAAGATTTAATTAGTAAATTTGGCTGTACCTGTAGTAAACTGATTAAAACGGTATTTCACATTCTAAATTTTACGGTAATATTGTACTTAAAGCGCGGAAATCACTATGTGATCCGTGTAAACTCATCGAACCTTTAAATAAACTTATTAGTTCAGGTTATCTAACCAATGTTGTAATTAGATCTTTGAATATAGTTTACATTGGCACTAATATCGATTTTGTCATCAGCAAATTAAAACATAACTAAATTTGTATTCTTTTCAAACGGGATGTTTAAAGACACACCCACGTTCATTTTGATCTATAAAGAGGTTAAACTCTAACTATCCTACTGTCTGTCGATACATTTATTTTTGGCATTGCACAAGTCATGTCTTCTTTGACTGTCCATGACGTTAAATACTAAATCCCTGGGATGTGTTTTAGTTGATTTTAGTCTCTGATGCATGATTTTTATTATTAATTGTTTTGGCTTTTAACTAGCTGTCAGTAACTGCGAGTACTCTCAAATCGTACTTTCTTGTTTATTTGACCTGTTGATACTAATTGTAATGCTTTTTATTATTTAATGTTATTCAGGGTTATATCTGGTCTATATACCAGCTTTGATAAGTGTTTGGTACTAATATAAATTTCCACTTCGTACTATGAACATCAAAATTATTTATTTTGTTAAAATATTTCCTTTCTCTATTGTAACTGTATACGTACACCTAACAACAAAATTATTTTATTTACCTGTGTTTAAAGTTATTGCAAATGGCTGATATTTTTGTTCGAGCATATTGTTTTTCTTAAATTGTTTAACATTTCATACCGATATAACATGTTATTTTATTATTCTTCCCTTAGTTTATTTATTTTGAATTTACATTGTATCATAGGTCAAATTTATTTGTTCAGTGTATGTTCAGTGGTGTTACTATGTCCTTTGATTGAGTTAAGCTATTTCAGTTGATATTTTATCGTGTGTCTTTCTATGTTGTGATGTTACACTATTGTTTCAGAAAGAGGGTGAAGGTTTGGTACCATTAAAACGTTTAAACCCGCTGCATTTGTTTGCACCTGTCCTAAGTCAGGAATCTGATGTTCAGTGGTTGTCGTTTGTTGATGTGGTTCATAAGTGTTTCTCGTTTCTCGTTTTTATATAGATTAGACCGTTGGTTTTCCCGTTTGAATGGTTTCACACTAGTATTTTTGGGGCCCTTTATAGCTTACTGTTCGGTGTGAGCCTAGGCTCCGTGTTGAAGACCGTACTTTGACATATAATGGTTTACATTTATAAATTTTGACTTGGATGGAGAGTTGTCTCATTGGCACTCATACCACATCTTCTTATATCTATTAAAGTTTTTAAACAATTCTCAGCAATGAACACAATTATTGGAAAAGTCATTTTCCTCAACATTTAATTAACTGTTTATTCTGACTATATTACAATTATATATATATAACAAAATGATTGTTTGGACTTCATGTTAACAATTTGACCAAGTTAGAATGAACAGCAATGTAATAGATTTTTAGTAAGGATTACATGTGTCTTTACGTCTTATAGAAAATGTGTGTCTAAGAGATGCTGGATCACTACTTTCTCAGATTTATACACATTGCAATAATAGTCTGAAACAAGTGTACTTATAAACTAAAATACTATGTCTAATATATATCTTTTACATATCATATCTTTTAATTAATCACTGAATCGTCTTTAAGATTCAGGCAATTATTTTATATTACCTAGTATTGCCCAGTATTACCCGGTAAAACTAGGGTTTTTCCAGTATTTGCAAATGGGCTGGGCAATATTTGTAAATCCCGGAGATTTTGCCATCCCTGCCTTAGTCCAATTAGTGCACAACAGAGGCAAATGTTGTTTAATTGGCCCCTGAGATGTAGGTTTAATAAAGTATAACAAAATATTGAAAATTTCAAAAACTGAAAATCCATAAACTGACAAAATAATTGCCATCAATCAACAGAACAAGGAAAATACAACTGCCTAGCATATTCTTTACTTGGTACATGCACTTTCCGAAGAAAAGTTGAGTTAAATATGGTTTATAGCTAGCTAAACCTTCCACTTGTATGACATTTGTTTATAGTTTTGTTATATTGGCAACATTGGGTGTCACAGAGAAACCCAAACAGATATTATAGGTTAATGTGGCAATAATAGGGTTTATATGAACACAACACAACGGATAAAAAAACCAAACAAACACATTAATCTAACAAAGACGCCAACAAAGTGTTATTATTTCTGCTTCAACAGGAAGGTTCGTGTAAATGAAAAAAAAAGACGGCAGTATAGTGGTTTCTTCCAAAAGTATGAAATTTCTTTGACACGAAGCTATTGTTCATTCTTTCTTCTTTCTTTCAAAACAAATATTGAAATTCAAACCGTAAAGTAAATACTAATTTATTGTATCAATAAATTCAATATTGCTTCTTAACCTAGTTAAATTTACGAAAAATAAAATGAAAACCTGTGAAACTAGCCTTTACATTCTTTTGTTTCAATATGCATTATTTGTTTATGTACAACGAAGTTTCCGATCTTCAATTGGTCCATTTAGTAAATCATTTAGTAACAAAATCTTATAAAACTTCTTGTTTGTAAATCTTCCGGCCCTGATTTTACACATATTATTCAAATCTTTACAGCGTACTTTAAGATGAGATTTTATTCAATCTTTTCAACGATTGGAAAAGAAAAGATATGCAGTCGACATGAAAATTCAAAGTTTATACAAGTACTATCAATACAATACGCTCAATTATCATTGATGAGCTAATGCATTATGAAATCAGGTTGATTTGTTTCAGTTAAATCGATTCATGACTATTGAACAGCGGTATACTTCTGTTGCCTTTATTTTATTTTTCGAAGCAGATGAACCTGCTTTGGAAAAAACACACAACAATAACACAGCAACGAAGTATCTGAAGTTGTATACCTTGGACGTTACCAACTTTTGAAACTCCAATACGATTTGATACAGAGTACCATTTTATAAGTGTTTTCAACTAAAATTCTCCATACTTTCATGAAGAACCAAGATATACATCTATAAGGATTTGGCAATGAAAGATAAACGAAAGTGTACAACAGGATAGCGAACCGGATACTGTTGGCGCATATAATTTTAAATTTAGTAAAACAAAATACAAAAGCATCATAAATCTCACCTATCCCAAAAAATACCCTTGGCCGTGAAATAAGGTATACTGCTGATACAGCTAAGTTTACTCCATTTAGTGTCCTTCATCCAACAATGTCCAAAGGGTACTGTTGAGATATAATCGTTTTTAAATGAAAGTATTGTCTATGAAAAATTGAGCATAATTTTTTTTTTAAGTCACAATTCCGGTTTTATTTCTACGATTGTGACATCACTGACTTATTATTTTACTGGTTTCAATAGGATAATGAGCAAAACAAAGGATGCCACCGGTGAAGCAGGAACTATTTACCATGATTGTCAGTTCATCCTTAGTTTTTCAAGAGCTCTGAGTTGCTTATGCTTTAAATGTCTGTCTGTATCTGTGCTATTGCTACATTTGACTTTTCTACACTTTACACAAGTATTCCCATTCAAAATTAAAAGACAAATTTAAAGAGTTGGTATTACTTTGTTTCATTAAAAGAATGGCGAACGTAGATACAAGTATCTTGTCTTGGGAGGATAAATCCTACTTTGAAAAGAATCACTCTGATTCAAACAAAAAATTCTCTGAAACTGACATTATCAAGATGCTTGATTTCTTGATTGACAACATATTTGTTACGTTTGGAGGACGTGTTTTAAACAGACTGTCGGAATTCAAATGGGAATTAAGTGTGCCCTCTTCTTGCCGACTTGTTTCTTTATTATTATGAGGCTGACTTCATACAGGAACTTCTAAGGAAAAAGATAAGAAGTTAGCAATATCCTTTAACTTTACGTTCCGCTATATAGATGATGTTCTTTCACTAAATAATACAAAATTTGGTGACTATGCTGAACGAATCTATCCCATCGAATTAGAGATAAAGGATACTATAGATACAGATAAGTCTGCCTCATATCTTGACTTACATCTAGAAATTGACAATGAGGGTCGGTTGAAAACAAAACTTTACGACAAAGACATGATTTCAGCTTCCCAATTGTAAACTTTCCATTTCTATGTAGCAACATTCCAGCAGCGCCTGCATACGGAGTATATATCTCCCAGTTGATACGATACTCCCGGGCTTGTATTTCCTATCATGATTTCCTTGATAGAGGATTGCTGCTCACAAGAAGCTACTAAACCAAGAGTTCCAAATGGTGAAGTTGAAATCATCCTTCGTAAATTTTACGGACGCCATCACGAGTTGGTTGACCGTTATGGAATAACCGTTTCACAGATGATATCGGATATGTTCCTTATGTCGTAACTACAATACCCTTCCCTTTTCACGAATGTGACCTACCAAATTAGACTATTTACCGGATTTGTAATAACATAACCAAACGACGGGTGCCACATGTGGAGCAGGATCTGCTTACCCTTCCGGAGCACCTGAGATCACCCCCAGTTTTTGGTGGGGTTCGTGTTGCTTAGTCTTTAGTTTTCTATGTTGTGTCTTCTGTACTATTATTTGTCTGTTTGTCTTTTTATTTTTGGCCATGGCGTTGTCAGTTTGTTTTCGATCTATGAGTTTGACTGTCCCTCTGGTATATTTCGTCCCTCTTTTGTACTTGTTTGGCTTTATCACTGTTTTGATCTGAGCGTCACTGATGAGTCTTATGCAGACGAAACGCGCGTCTGGCGTATTTAATTATAAGGCTGGTACCTTTGATAACTATTTACACCACTGGGTCGATGCCACTGCTGGTGGACGTTTCGTCCCCGAGGGTATCACCAGCCCAGTAGTCAGCACTTCGGTGTTGACATGAATATCAATTATATGGTCATTTTATAAATTTACTGTTTACAAAAGCTTGAATTTTTCGAAGTACAAAGAATTTTCTTATCATAGGCATAAATTACCTTAGCCGTATTTGGCACAACTTTTGGAATTTTGGGTCCTCAATGCTCTTCAACTTTGTACTTGTTTGGCTTTATCACTATTTTGATCAGAGCGTCACTGATGAGTCTTATGCAGACGAAACGCGCGTCTGGCGTATTTAATTATAAGCCTGGTACCTTTGATATCTATCATAACGATTGAGAAGGTGATATTGCTTGATGTCAATTCGAATTATTTAATTTTAATATTACAGTAAACGAGCCCCTGCGAGTTTAATATTACTATCTAAATTAAACGAACGAGACATGATATCAAGCGATATTCAAATTATCACGAGTTGTTAAACCTATATATCTCTTATGGTCAACACTCGTATTGTGAAAATCCGAGAATCGGAAAATTTTACATACAGTAGCTTTCCAGCTGAAAAGTGTGAGTATTTTGTATATTATTGAAGAAACCACATATGTCCGTTGCCGTGGACGGAACAACCTCGTCTTAGCCTTTGAAAGTTATCAATGATTTACCGAATAGCCAATTGAAATATCAAAATATCGTGTCATGATGCTGGATTAGCCAATCAAATTTACACAGTTTTCGTATCACTTTTATGTATCACACTCCGAGCAGTTTGATACGAGATATATCTTTTCATGCAAGAAATAGATAGCAGGCCACAGTCACTAGAGAAGGTAACTTATACAGAAGGTAAAGTCTTCTTATGGTGTTTATATATCTCAACTTGTTCGATTCGCTCGAGTATGTAACAACGTATTTGATTTTAACGAAGAAATCTCTGTATTACTGAAAAATATTACACTAGGGTTTTCGATATCACAAACTAGTCAAACCATTTACTAAATGTTATCATCTTTTGTTATCTAGTCTGACATCGGACTCGGACTTCTTTTAAACTGAGTTTTACTGTGCGTATTGCTGTGTATAGATACAATGGCTAGAGGTATAGAGGAGGTTGAGATCTCACAAAACATGTTTAACCCGCCGCATTTTTGAGCCTGTCCCAAGTCAGGAGCCTCTGGGCTTTGTTAGTCTTGTATGTTTTTTTAAATTTAGTTCATTTATATGTTTTGGAGTTTAGTATGACGTCCATTTTCACTGTATTAGTGCACATTTTTGTTAAGGGGCTAGCTGAAGCCCGCCTCCGGGTGCAGGATATTCTAGCTGTAATGAAGAACCATTGTTGGCCTTCGGCTGTTTTCTGCTCTTTGATCGGGTTGTTGTCTCTTTGACACATTTCCTATTTCCATTCTCAATTTTATAAATCATACGAACCATTTCTTAACTAAAGTTACATAAAACATATGTTCACTAGATAGTTACTATTCAGAACATTTGTTTGTATTAGAATGACTGTAAGTAGAATACTGACATTTCCTTGAATTGTCTGTCTTATCCGAAGGGTTATAACTTTGTCATAAAATTAATCATTTAAAAACAAACTTATTGCATAATTTTTAAAACAATGCAGAAAAACTAACTTTGTACTAGTGTGCCATTATATTTTAAATTACTCTCATCCGGTTAATGGAAGCCCTTGCGAGCCTAATTTGTGATCTGTAACTATCTATTATACAATTATACTCATAGTCCGCAAAGTCGATTAACTGAAAACAAGTGGTGCAAGGGTCTTTGTAAGAGTTAGAGTTTCGCGTATGGTGACCGTAAAACTTATGTTCTGTCGTTGTTAGTCTTCCGTCTTCATTACGAATGCTTTAATATTAGGTCCCCAGCTTGGTAACGTTGTAACGGGTTGGTTATTTGTACATCTGAATTTTAGCCTATTCCTTTTGCTGATAATTTGAAATTTAACTTATTGCACAAGGAAAATTTTCGAAAATTTTATTTGGCTCTTATTGAAGGAATGGTTTTATTTTTGTCTACAGCTTCATAATGTTGAGTTGTAGCGTTAAAGCAATTTTACATCGACTGAGCAATCACTTCCTGTTTGTCGATAGTTTGAAATTTTACAACACTCATTATACAAGGATCAATTAGTTGATGTTCTCTCATTAAATAATTCAAGATTTGGTGACTATGTTGAACACTTCCATACCAAAGGGACATTCAAACTCATAAGTCAAAATAAACTGACTACGTCATGGCTTAAAAAGAAAAAGACAAACAAACAACAGTACACAAAACACAACAAAGAAAACTAAAACTAAACAACAAGAACCCCACCAATAACTGGTGGTAATCTCAGATGCTTCATAATTCGGTAGGTCACTTGCGGAGAAAACGGGACAGGATTGTAATTCGGACAATTGGAATGTATCCGTCGTAATCTTTGAAACATATTCCATAACGGTCAACAATCTCGCGATGGCGTCCGTAAAATTTACGAAGGGATGGTTTCAGATTCACCACTTTGAACTCTGGGTGTAATAGCGTACTTATGAGCAGCAACCCTCTATCCAGAAATTCGTGATAGGAAATACAAGCCCCGGAATATCGTATCAACCTGGAGATATATATTCCGTTTGCAGGCGCTGCTCGAATGTGGCTACATAGAAATGGAAAGTTTACAAATGGGAAGATGATATCACCTTTTTGTCGTAAAATTTTGTTTTCAACCGACCTTCATTGTCAATTTCTACATGTAAGTCAATATATGAGGAAGACTTAACTGTATATGTCCTTTATAACAAGTTCGATAGGATAGATGAGTTCAACTATCAGATATCAGTATAGCAGAAAGTGAAGTTAAAGGATACTACTAACGTCTTTTATTTCTAAGAAGGTCCTGTATGAAATCAGCATAATACGAATAAAAGAACAAGTCGTCAAGAAAAGGAGCACAGTTGATTCCCATTGGAATGCTATATGTTTTGAAAACATAACACTTAATTATTGTTTTGTTTATGTTACTCAGTTGCTATCCATTCGTTTGATGTGTTTGAGCTTTTGATTTTGTCTTTTGCTTAGGTACTTCCGTTTAGTATTTTCCTTGGAGTTTAGTATTTTGTTATTTTACTTTTCACCTAATTTTGTCAACACAATGGAACTATAAACTGTCATTCAAGTTGGAGGTTTAGGTAGCTATAAAACAAGGTTAGATCCACCATTTTCTTCGGAGAATGATCGTTCTAAATTAGGAATATGTCACTTAATTTACACTTGTTCCAATGACTGTTACCTTTGTAAGTTCTTATGAATTTGCTCTATTTGAATTTTCCTTGAGTTCGGTATTTTTGTTATACTTTTCAATAAAAGAGGGCTATTGAGTGATAGAACATCATCAATTTATCTGAAAGTTATATTTTAAAGATCTTTGCAAGATGCTTTTCTTTTGTCTTTGACGAGGTTCTGTAGAAATTCTAATTTATATAATCACCAATACATGTCGCCCTGAAAAGGTGCACAACTGGTACCCATTGTAAAACGGACTGTCCGTCATCAAAATGTATTAAAACCCTTGGGTTCTTATCAAAACATTGGCACGTTCTTCATACACAGCTAGCTTATTTGGGAGCAATTTCGTAAACTTCTCCGCCTATGTAAGATTTGTATGATGTTCTTAATTTAAACAGGCCTCTTTTGAAACTTACATCGACAATAAATCTTTCGTAAATTTCCTAATCTATTATTATACAAAAACATATATCAACTACATCATAACTTTACAGAAGTACACAATCGGATATATGTATGTATGTAGATTAGCTAACGCAAAATACAAATAACATCTATTGCAAAACGTTAAAATTAATCAAATTTCAATGAAATAAAAGACGACTTATATTTTGAGAAATCAGGGACAAAATATGATTACTTCTACAGAAATCAAGCTATGGTAGGCACAACAGTTAATTGAATGCTGTTGTTTAGAACAAAAAATCAGAATCATGCTCCATATCATAAGACTCCCATGTCAGCTTGAGAGATATTATTATAAAGACTACAATAATCTCCTATAATTTATCAAGACTCATGTGCCCTTATTTCTAACCAATTTATATCGTTACTGAAGTTACGTTTATCCCTGTACTTATTTGAGTTCACGATTAGGTTTTTCATTGTTGAGTTTCATACTGGCTTAACTTATACGTACCTGTATATCATGAAACAATAAACTTTAACGACAAGAATAACTATAGACACCTACATGGCAACATAAAGTCTTCAACAATCTTCAGGTGTCTATTCCTATGTGAAACTCTAAACAATGCCGAGTCTATCAAAGTTCTGAATAAATTAAACAGAAACACCCAAAGATGAAAATGCTTCCGGCATCAAATTCTCAAAATAACGAAAAACATGAAGATATAACATAAGAAAAGCATGATGTGCCTGACGTGATAAAGACACATGGATATTAGAAGAGTGAAGTTATATTCGTGAAAAATGATAAAAGCAACACTGAATTTAATTTCATATATAGTTCCTTAAAAGTGCGAAACACTTAATAAATTTTGTTCATTCGAAGCGCTTCTCCGATATAACTTACATCGGGACCGCTCAAACCTTATTATTTGAAAGCAAGGAATTTGTTAAAAACGCTGTAACGTTAGGAGCTATATGACCAAAACAGATCTTTAAAATATCTCAATTCATCTAAGGTCAACATTGCCTGCTTCAATTGAAACCTTAGAACTTTCTTTATGACTTCTTAATTCATAAACGAAGAATGAAATGTACTACTAAGCTTATGCTTCCCTGGAGGACTAACAGTTCACAGCAGCAATATCAGCGAAGTCCTAGGAAATGAAATAAACACTATATAAATTTCGTGCGTCCAAATCTCTTTTCTGGATTTACTCTCTTTATGAACGCTCAAAAATACAAACATTTAAAATCCAAGCATGCGTAAAGATGCTTCAACGTTTTGATCTATATGAACCTAAAAGGACATTTAAATAACACTGCCTTTTTATGTACAATGTATTTAAATGATTTTGATCGTGACATATATTTTTGTATTTAAAGAAAAATGTCTTCAACGGTACCTGTTATATAAGTTGACACGTTAGACGAGTGGTTTGTCTATTACTGGCCAATTGTTGGTGCTCAAACAATCAAATTGAAAAAGGCAGTTACGAAGTTGAAGAGCATTGAAAATCAAAATATGTAAAATACGAAGAGATAAGTTTGATTTTAGGCTTATTTGACCAAAACAAATAGTTCTATGATATCATTATTGATCATATTTGTAACATGTTTTATCAAGGTTTTATAAAATGACAATTTGAGCTTTGTCTTGAAACAGCAATTTGATTGTTATGCCATGCAAGTGACGTACTCATGGCGATTTACCTAATTTTATTAAAAAAATATATTTGTTGGCGACGCTTGCGCTTTATTATATTTCGAAGCATTTGTGTATCAAATTACTAAATATATTGTCTTTTAATGGCTGTATTACCAATGAATGGCAAATATTGTAAACTAAAATGCATAATATCATGAAGCATATTGATTCAACTATTTCAATCTGACCTAATTACCGGATAAGACTGTCAACAAATTCATATTTATAAGATCAACACGACGGGTCCACATGAGGAGCGGGATCTAATAACCCTTCTGGAGCAACTGAAATAACACAGCATTTTAGTTGGATTTGTGTTGCTTTGTCTTTAGTTTTTGTGTAATGCCCTTATGAGTCTTTTGCAAACGAAAAGCGTACACAATTTCAATTCCGATATCTATGATGAGTTTATTCTGTTGTTTGTCTTTTCGTCGATTTTCGTACAGTAGTTGTTCAAACCTAATAAATCGATTGAGAAGATAAAATTAAATCGAGTTATCAAGCATTGAGGCAATAGAATAAATAAATTCTGAAAAGTAGCGAGAGTAGGAGCGTCGACAAGATAAAATCTCATACAATGCATGGATTACCCTCATGCGTATCTGCACTAGTCATAATGTTACATTCGAGAATAACAATTAATCAGTTAATTTTAAGAAAACAAGACTATTCTGGTATCAAAAGACCTATGGCCACGAAAACATTTACTGAATTGAGATATAAATACGTCGTAATTGTCAACTAATTTGTGGTGGTGACCGTAAAACTTGTCGAATTCAGTCGTTCCTTTTCATAACTCAGTGTTCAAGTCCAAAAATGTGAACATGCAAGAGCGTAACAAAACGCTATACGATGGGGATAAAGGGCATGTAACTGCCAAAAAGTAAGTTGACAATTTGGAAGATGAAATCAAAACGTTTTAATGGATTGCAGTTTTAAGTCGTCAATTTGTGTCAAAATAAAGAAACATATCAAGTTAGGAAGCAGACCTTCTTGTTTCGAAGTATCCTTCACCTCACTAGGATAAATGAGATAAAAGCGGTAACTGAAATGGTCTGTTTTAGTAATAAGATATCATCACGATATCTAAAATAAAATTTACCAAGTTTACAAGATGCCTCTTGTTATTTAAATTGAGCAATATTTAACTATGGCTATGGTATCAATCTTAATGTTTCCAATGATTTCTATATTGATGTCTTATAAATTTACAAGAAAAACATCTATGATGTGCAAAACCTTTTCAATGCAATCTATGCATCGATTTAACCTTTAGTATATTTTTGCATTATAGATGACTTGTATTTATGCCAGTAAATACTCTGGAGGCACCAATTATATTCAACATATAAATTGAAAAACTTATTTTAAACATTTACTATAACAATTGAAGACGTGTATGAATCATGTCAAAGAAAAACCAAATGTTATAAAATAAGTTATTTAAATTACTTTGAACATAACACTTTCGAAAAGTCATGTTTTGATTACTCACTAGCGTAAAATAGTCAATGGGACAACAATAACACCACATAAAACCAACAAAAGATGGTCTTCAACAAAAGAAACCAATAAAATCAAATGGCAATCTCTTAACAAACTCTTTAAATTATAGACGACAACATGATAATTAGATATACACCAGGTAAATGATTATGAATTATACCGTACCAAAACATGTTTGCAGTCACTTGTAACAACCTTAATAGTCTTACTTTGTTAACAGTCATGTTATCAATTAAATAAAATCTTTCTCCGAACTGAAATACTTTGGTACATTTAATATGATTATCATGAATTGAATGTGGCCGATTGAAGTTCATACATTTATATATTAAAATGTACGAATTTCAATCGGCCACATTCAATTCATGATAATCAAATTCAATGTACCAAAAGATTTCATTTCGGAGAAAGATTTATAGACTATCTATTACTGTCGTCATAACAATTATTTTCCTCATGTTGCAAATTATCTACTTTAATACCAAAAAGGAAAAGTAAATGATCATGAACATTTGAAATAGAATGGATAAAAACTCACCAAAGATACATAGTTGGTGATTTAGTAAACATGCCTTTCGTCATACCTTATTGTTACTCGAATCTACACAGTTTGGAAATAAAATAGATTACTACGTTGAATAGATTTGAAAACTAAACAATCATTCAATAGTGCCAAATTTAAAACGGACCATATCTCCCTAATTTGCTCCTGATTTGTTTTGCTATTTCTCTTTCTTTAACATTGCCGACACTATATGTTAGTACATCCTTTGGATTTACAAGACCTTATTTTTAACCTACAAAATTCTAAATATCCAAGGAAATGCCTGCATCAAGTCAGGAATTTGACAGTTGTTTTCCATTCACGACAACATGATAATTAGATATACACCAGGTAAATGATTATGAATTATACCGTGATGTGTTTGAGCTTTTGATTTTGCCATTTGTTTAGGGACTTTCCGTTTTGAATTTTCCGTACCATTCAATTCCTTTTGCAGATATCTTTTTAATTGTTATTGAGAATAGTTAACGTTATCTTTTACAGATGGAACGTTTATACATAATCCTATTGTTTTAAAATCAACATTCAACAACTTTATCAAACTTATTTACACTGGTAGAACAATTTTGATCTGAAACGGTCACAATCTCAACAGCACTTCAAAGACTGAACATTTAAAGTAATAAGTAATTTTCAGTATTTCAGTCTATTTTAGACTTATCCACTTCTTAAATTTAGTTCTTTTCAGACAACAGTCATATGACATCAGTCTATGTTATGACTGTTCAGTAGCTGTTATTAACCTGTTCATATCAATATGATACTAATTTGTCTAATCCAAGATTTGTATTTGATTCTGGATGATACCATCTTCATACATATGAGTTTTCTACAAAACTTTAGATTTTCATTTTTTTCTTCAAAATTTTCTATTGGTCAATTAGCAATTAAACCAGAGTATGTTTGTGTTAGCAAGAATGCAATTTAGGAGCTTTATGAACCAACTTAACATATGTTATCGGAAAATATATACGTTTGTATCTCTGTGGTAAGCCAAACATATCAGTTGGAAATCTCAATGCATTTCCAAACATCAAACGATTTCGAGAACATTTTGTACTTGCACGTTGAATAACTCTGCAAGCCATATTATTGAAGGAGGTGATCGTCCACATCGTCATTGACAAATAAACGTAAACTTGATTGTAAAGTTTGATTGAAACGTTCAACCATTTCATCAGTCTGTGATCTGTATAGACATGTTCTCGTTTTGTCAATTCCTAATTTGTCAGATATGACGGCAAAAGGTCAGATTTAAATTCCTGCCTTGATTTATATGAATTTGAATGGGCCGCCAAATCTACAAATAAATTTTGTGACGAATTTGTCAGCTACTGCAGGAGCTAGGTGTTTAGTTTTGCATAAGATTCTGAATAGTGAAATAATCTTCCACTACCATTATGTTTTTATTTTCATCTCAAATTATAGGAAAAACTTATGATGTCAATAGCTAATATGTCTGAAGGATAAGTAGATACACTGGATTTCAAAGGTGAATTCCTTTCCTTGATCCAGGTTTCCTTTAGCATGGAAGCGCATATGGTACACCGAAACTTTAGTTGTTTTGATGCAAATAAGTCGAAATCGACTTTTCATGTAGACAAGTTTGCATTACAATGACATGATTATTTAATGTAAACATGTTGAAATCTACATTTCGGAATAATGTAGACAAAATTTCAGTACAATGTCGACATGCATTTTGTTGAAGTGGACATAATAAAAGAAAGTCGACATGTCGAATTCAAATTGTTTATTTATAATCTTTCTACGATTTACAATGTCGACAATTCCGATATCAACTTGCTTCTATTATGTTGACTTTATTCGTTCCACGGCCAGATTTCGCGCGTTTTAATTTCTAGCAGATGTTCTCTGACATCCATTATTGACACAGATGATAGTTGGAGTGAAGACAGTCAAAAGTATGTAAAAATACTCTTTTATCAATAAAGATTCTTTAACTTGTTTTGACCATTGCTATTATCAGGGTGTTGAAGCTCAAGCCAACGCAACGGTCGAACATAAATGAAACGCTCAGGTGAACAAAACGTCCGTTCATTTAACCGTGATGGAAAAAGGACATAATATAAGTTACTTATTATTATCAATTATAATTGAATTTGAACATTGGCATAGCCCAAATATTTTCCAACACGCCAAAGTACCATCTGACGTAAATATTGCAGTTATAAACCCTACAAGTTTACAAACCTTCGTTTAGAAAATTTGTGGTGAAGAATTTTACACTGTTTCACATCGTATTTGAAAATTATACAAAATAACAACAAATTACATGCACACCTGTAAACTGAATGAAGGAGTTCAACGATCTGACCATACAATTTGGATGGTCGGGATGCACACATTAAGAAAGTTGTGCCTACTTAAAATAAATAGGATCAATCTGACACTTTACGTGCTACCTGTGAGAAAATTCGGTAGCATATAGTTATCGATTTGTCCGTGATTCTTTCCTTCCGTCCGCTGTCCGAAACAAATGGTTTCTCGATGATAACTTAAATATCCCTTGCTTGATTGAAATACTAATTATACAAATGGAAGGTATATGGAAGGGAAGAATGTTTTAGATTTTGGGGCCAAAAAGTCAAAGGTCAAGTTACTAAAAATAGAAATATTTGTAAAATTAGTTTTCGGGTGGTAACTTGAGCTTACCTTATATGATTGAAATGAAACTTATAAAGATGGAGGCTATAGGAAAGGAAGAAACCTATTTATTTTTGGGTCAATAGGTCAATCACTCAAATTAAAAGTAGAAACATTTATGAAAATGGTTTCCGGATAGCAGCTTGTGTTTACTTGCTTGATTGGAATTAAACTTATTCAGATGGCAGATAGACAAGGAAAGTAGCCTTACTATTTCGTGGTCAGTAGATCAAAGGTCATGGCTATTGTCATTATCATGTGAAATTGTTTCCAGGTGGTAAATATATGTAAGAAAAGGAAAGATCCTTTTGATCTTCGGGTCAAGGTAACTTTTATTATTATTTTTAAATTTGTTGAGGATTGGTTTAAGATTTTAAATTCAAACCTTTAAAGGGTGAACGATTAGCTTGCAAGTTACACCTTCATCTGTCCTTCCAAGATTATAAGTATTAAAAAGTAAAATCACAAAATACCAAACTCCGAGGAAAATTCAAAACGGAAAGTCCCTAATCAAATGGCAAAATCAAAAGCTCAAACACATCAAACGAATGGATAACAACTGTCATATTCCTGACTTGGTACAGACATTTTCTTATGTAGAAAATGGTGGATTAAACCTGGTTTTATAGCTAGCTTAACCTCTCACTTGTATGACAGTCGCATAAAATTCCATTATATTAACATCTATGTGTGAACAAAACAATCAGACAAAATAGGTAAAATGTCAAAATTTGGGTACATCAGTCAACATTGTGTTATAATCTTAATCACTATAAAACAAGCAAATATGTAACAACGAAACACAAAATGGCATATAGACAAAGCACATTAGCAAAATGAAAGACAAGAATACAAAATTTACAATAACACAATGACGGGATGTATAAGTACAGAGCCACGTCATTTGTAACAAAGAAATAAAAAGGCATATAGACAAAGCACATAAGCAAAATGAAAGACAAGAATACAACAACTTACCATAGCACAATCACACAATGACGGGATGTATAAGTACAGAGCCACGTCAAAACCCTCTCCTGGATGTGCTGTCTGGGAGAATAAGTTGTCAGTACCAGCTGTTTAGCTCACCTGGTCCAATGGGCCAAGTGAGATTTTCCCATGACTTGGCATCTGTCGTCCGTCGTCCGTCGTCGTCGTTCGTTAGTTTTACAAAATATTCTATTCTGAAACTACTGGGCCAAATTTAACTAAACCTGGCCACAATCATTAGTGGAATATGGAGTATAATAATTTTGTCTGACGACCCTGCCTATCAACTAACATTGCCGCCTTGGCTAAAAAAAGAACATAGGGATGAAATGCAGTTTTGGCTTATATCTCTGAAATTAAAGCTTTATTGCAATCTGAAACAGAGTAAAATGTTTATCAGGTTTAGATCTATCTGCCCTGAAATTTTCAGACGAATCAGACAACCCGTTGTTGGGTTGCTGCTCCTGAATTAGTAATTTAAAGGAAATTTTGCAGTTTTGGTAATTATCTTGAATATTATTATAGATAGAGATAAACTGTAAACAGCAATAATGTTCAGCGAAGTACGATCTACAAATAAGTGAACAGGCCAAAATTTTCAATTGACCCCTTAAGGGTTACGCCCATTATAGTCAATTTTAACAATTTTTCGTAAATTTTGTAATCTTTTACAAAATCTTCTCCTCTGAAACTACATAGACAAATTTAACGAAACTTCACCACAATCATCATACGGGGTATCTAGTTAAAAAAATGTGTCCGATGACCCGCCTGCCAACCAACATGGCCGACATGGCTAAAAATAGAACATAGGGTAAAATGCGCAGTTTTGTCTGATATCTCTGAAATTTAAAGCATTTAGAGCAAATACGACATGGGTTAAAATGTTCATCAGGTTCTGATCTATCTGCCCTGAATCAGATAACCCGTTGTTGGGTTGCTGCCGCTGAATTAGTAATTTTATCGAAATTTTGCAGTTTTGGTTATCATCTTGAATATTATTATAGATAGAGATAAACTGAAAACAGCAATAAGGTTCAACAAAGTAAGATCTACAAATAAATCAGCATGACTAAAATTGTCAATTGGCCCTTAAGGAGTTATTGCCTTTATAGTCAAAATTAAATCACACTTGGCAACAATCATCATTAGCATAACTAGTTTAAAAATATGTCTGATGTCCTCGCCTGCCAACCAAGCTGGCCAACATAGTTTAAAAAGAAGATATGTAGTAAAATGCAAGTTTTGTCTATTATTTTGAAAATCATTATAAAGAGAAAATCTGACGAGAGCAAAATGTTCAGGATGTTGACCTCTACCAATTGTCCATACATATCAAAACTGCCAGATGACTTCTTATAGGATTTATTGCCCTTAAATGACAATTTTACCATTTGTTTTCATTTTTGCTTACTATCTTGAAAACTATAATAGATACAGAGAAACTTGAAGATGATCAGCAAGACAAGTTCTACAGATAGGGCAACATGATCGATATCGTCAATCGACTCCTTATTAGAGTGATTGCCCTTTGATGATGATTTTGACAAATTTTTGCGTTTTTGCCTTATATCGTAAAACTATAATATACAGACAGAATCTTAGCTAGGCAAAATGATCAGCAAAACAAAATCTACAATGAAGACAATATGTAGGAAATGGTCAGACGACTTCTTATTGGAGTAATTGCCCTTTAAAGACAATGTTCACCTTTTTTTGCATTTTGTCATATATGAAATTATAATAGATAAAGACTCACTTTAAATCACAAAATTATCAGCAAGTCAAGATCCACTCACAAGTCAAATTTTGCCGATATAGTTAAGTAGACTGTGACTCTTTATAGGAGCGATTGCCCTTAAATGAGTATTTTGTTTATCCTCTTTGTGTTTTAGCAAAGACTAAAGAAGATTTAAATTGAATCATTTCTCAGCCAAATAATCCTACTCGTAATATAACGCAAAACCGATCCGATCGCCGAGAAATCTTGTCCATTATAGGTTACAGTTGAGAAATTGTCAACTGAGTTATCCCAGATACACCTTCTGGCACTTACGGCACACTGTTCTTTATTTTCCAAAATGGATACGGAGGTTACAATTTTGAATCTTAGCAAAACATATTTTGTCATGAATTCTATTCTTGTTTACAATGTTTGAGAGTGTCCTTTGTTGAATCTGCACATAGACCAAGGTGAGCGACACATGCTCTTTAGAGCCTCTTGTTTACTTCTTGCTTAGCATAGCTGGCGAAAACCGGTTTTGAAAAATTGACATTGATAGAAAAAGATTTTTAGCTAAATTACACATTTTAATTGATGGAGTATCGTCTATTATCAGATATTTTTTCAACTTTACCGACAAATGGTTGACGATCTATTTGACATAGATGAATATCTTAAAGGTATACTACCATTTTGAGAAGTTTAATATTGAAAACACACACACACACACAAATATATGTATGAATTTCTATAGGGTTTAATGCATAGATCTGATCGTTGCCTGACCCTTCTTCATTTGTTTCCGTCTATGTCTCAACGTCTTTTGTGTGATTGATTTTAAAAGTATTTATAATTTCTTTAATTTTTGAAGTAGGATTAATTTTTCAAACGCTGTTAATCCTGTATGGTATTATTGTATTGAGATATCTTAAGATTTGATCTTTAATATACTAAGGATGTTCGCTCCTCTTATTTTTTGTCCACTAACCCCTACTTTTCTTTTCATAATTTAATTTGGAATTTCAACCAAAGATGAAGAACTGGATCATCCATCACTGTATTGGATACCTAAATTACATAAGTGTCCTTACAAACAACGGTATATTGCTGGGTCTTCCAAGTGCTCCACGAAACCTCTTTCTAAATTATTAACATCTATTTAATCAGCAATCAAAGCCGGGCTCCAAAGTTATTGTGAAACTGCCTATTCTAGAGGTGGCGTGAATCAGATGTGGATACTAAAAATTCCAAAGATCTTTTAGAGTACATACAATCTAAGACTCTCTCATCTTGCAATAGTATTAAAACATTTGACTTTTCTACACTTTACATAAGTATTCCCATTCCAAACTAAAAGACAAATTGAAAGAGTTGGTATTACTTTGTTTCATTAAAAGAATGGCGAACGTAGATACAAGTATCTTGTCTTGGGAGGGATAAATCCTACTTTGTCAAAAATCACTCTGATTCAAACAAAAATTCTCTGAAACTGACATTATCAAGATGCTTGATTTCTTGATTGACAACATATTTGTTACATTTGGAGGACGTGTTTTCAACAGACTGTCGGAATTCCAATTGGAACCAATTGTGCCCCTCTTCTTGCCGACTTGTTTCTTTATAATTATGAGGCTGACGTCATACAGGAAATTCTTAGGAAGAAAGATAAGAAGTTAGCAATATCCTTTAACTTTACCTTCCGCTATATAGATGATGTTCTCTCACTAAGTAATACAAAATTTGGTGATTATGTTGAACGAATCTTTCCCATCGAACTAGAGATAAAGGATACTACAGATACAGTTAAGTCTGCCTCATATCTTGACTTACATCTAGAAATTGACAATGAGGGTCGGTTGAAAACAAAACTTTACGACAAAAGGGATGATTTCAGCTTCCCAATTGTGAACTTTCCATTTCTATGTAGCAACATTCCAGCAGCGCCTGCATACGGAGTATATATCTCCCAATTGATACGATATTCCCGGGCTTGTATTTCCTATCACGATTTCCTTGATAGAGGATTGCCGCTTACAAGGAAGCTATTAAACCAAGAGTTCCAAATGGTGAAGTTGAAATCATCCTTCGTAAATTTTACGGACCCCATCACGAGTTGGTTGACCGTTATGGAATAACCGTTTCACAGATGATATCGGATATGTTCCTTATGTCGTAACTACAATACCCTTCCCTTTTCACGAATGTGACCTACCGAATTAGACTATTTACCGGATTTGTAATAACATAAGCAACACGACGGGTGCTACATGTGGAGCAGGGTCTGCTTACCCTTCCGGAGCACCTGAGATCACTCCAAGTTTTGGTGGGGTTCGTGTTGCTTAGTCTTTAGTTTTCTATGGTGTGTTATCTGTACTATTATTTGTCTGTTTGTCTTTTTATTTTTGCCCATGGCGTTGTCAGTTTGTTTTCGATTTATGAGTTTGACTGTCCCTTTGATATCTTTCTTCCTCTTTTAAAATGCCATCTTTTGAAATCTTATTAAATTCTTGTTATTTTTCATACTTTTAGACAGAAAAAAGGTGCCAATGCTAAATGTATGAAAAATCAAGAGAGCCATTTCCGCCAAATTTTCAATGGCTTATATCTCGATAACAAGCACAAGCACGCTTCATTTTTATTTGCTTTTTAGTTCCTTTATTTATATACTATCAATTTATAACAGTCTTTTAAAAGCTTATTATTTTGAAACAGAGTAGCGAACATCCTTAAAACAAGTAAAACTCTAGACTTAAGATATTCTAATTGATCGTTAGAATTCATCATGTCAGTTAAAAGGTTATGTCCCATTTGAAAATAACCTGTTCAGCTTGTAAAATCATTGCAACATACATGTAACTTCTATTTTCAATGTGTCAGGTTTTATGCCCCACCTAGGGGCATTATGTTTCGTTCGTCCTTCCGTCTTTCCGTTCGTTCGTTCGTTCGTCTTTCCGTCTGTCCCGCTTTAGGTTAAAGTTTTTGGTCAAGGTAGTTTTCATGAAGTTGAAGTCCAATCAACTTGAAACTTAGTACACATGTTTCCTATGATATGATCTGTCTAATCTTAATATCAAATTAGAGTTTTGACCCCAATTTCACGGTCCACTGAACATAGAAAATGATAGTGCAGTGGGGCATCCGTGTAATATGGACACATTCTTGTTTGTTTTCTTCTTTTACTGCTGATCTGGACGCTGCAGGAGTTCCCAACTCTAGTAATGATACTCGTGTGTCTGAATTGGTCCGATACTATTACCAACTATGCTACACTTCAATCCAGATTTATGGTTTATGTCTGTATGTCCATGGAATTCATCAGTTTTCAATGTTAAAATGACTAAAGAAAAGGTTAATCTAAGAAAACGTAACAATCAGGCGCCGTTACATTTAGTTGTAAGGACTACTTTGGATTTGCCGTAAATGTCATGTCTGATGTCGGATACAGATCTGTGTTGAGAACTGTTAACGTTGGCTTTGGTATTTGCGTCATACCATTAAAAGTGAGGCTTTGTTTAAAACAGCATATTAATAGACTAACAGGGTGAATTTGACAGATCGCGTCGACATCTGCGTAGGAAAGCAAACTGTAGGACAACTATCTGATTCACTCGATGGTTATGATAAGTTAAAATATTAAGGTATTGCTATACATGGGACAATCGATGGATATTCTCGTAAAATGTTATGGTTGGTAGCAAGTCCTCCAAAAATAACCCCAGATATATTGGATACTGGTATCTGAATTGGACAAAACAACGAAGAGGTTGTCGAGGGTTATTCGAGCGGATGCAGGAACGGAAAACGTAATAATTCGAGATTTACAGAGATCATTGCGATATAATCATAACAATGATATGTCAGAACGGAAATCTTTCCTTATCGATAGATATGTTGCAAACCAACGAATAGAGAGGTTTTGGGAGACCTTAAAGCCCGGACTTGGGGTATAAACAGCTGCCAATGAAAATATCATGGTTTCTTAGGTTTTCTTCGAGTTTTTAAAATGAGAGAACATTTTTCAAATATTACTTTCAACAATTTGTTTATTCACATGAAATTAAGCACTCAAGGAGGGACAACAACAAAACACCTTTTCACAAAAATTGATGAAAAATAACTTGTATTTCAAGGTTGTAAATGCTCAAGGGCAAGATTTTCAGATTTTGAATTCCCAGACTGACATCTGAAGGCGGAGCTTTTATTGTTATTGTTTAAACAGGAGGTGAGAAAATTCCTGCATTTCAGCATGCTGATTACAAGTCAGCTTACCTTAGAAGCAGGAGAACTATTAGCATCAATTTACAAACACCAAATGATTCATCATGCCATTTAAATATTCCGTTCGTGTAATGGGTGATTTTCATTTCCCACCACAACTGTCTGTTCCTTCATTTGTTATGCGTGGCCTGCATAAACAATTGGGACATTCCTCTGAGTTTTCATCTTGTGCAATTAAGAAATCTCCTTCATTTTTCTTTTTTTCTTCAACCTAGCATTTTCATCAGATATGTCTTTAAATTCCCAATCATTGTGTGCAAAAAATGGTAAATTGCCTCCCTCTCTTGTGTGACTTCTAATGACAAACTGATCTTGAATTATTTACTGTCTCCTCCAATTTATTTTAGATATATGTCACTCTCTTACTCTGTTTCTAATGAACACTCAAAAGATAGAGTAATCTTGGGACAAGTATTTTATTCAGAATACATTGTCAAAGAAAGTCTGCTTTTTATCACAATTTATTTTGCTAAAAATTTCCATTTATATAAAACATGTTTAGCTTTTCTAAAGTAATACTTAATTAATTAGATATATTATTCAATTCAAATGATAACCTTTAAGTAAGCCTCAATAATTATATTACACATACACATGTTTTGCTTACTATCAGAAATATTTGTGGGAAAATTCCACAGCATCATAATACACCTGCTGACTTTTATGTGGAACTGTCAAGTAGGGAAATTAGTAACAGTTGGTTAAAGGTTTTAAAATTAAAAATAAATAAAATGAAAAAGTATACTCATTTATAATGAACATTAAAAAGTATGTCTTAATGATTTATGCAAAATATATAACTACAATGAAATAAAAGAAAAAATACAAATTCACCTTTTCCATTTCATGGAATATTACTGGAAGAATTTCTTAGGTCTCATTTCATATATCCATTTCATTTGTAAAATGTATATACATCACCACGTATTCACAAAGAAAACAGAGAAAATGTCAGAGAATGAACAGAAAAGAACTCCTAGTTTTAGAATTGAACTTTCTGAAGTGAGCAGAAGAAAAATATAATTTTTATAAACTAACTAAAATTCGTAATGAACTTACAAAGAATAGCAATAGGCCCATGGGCAACTTACAAGTACTTGAAGCTTTGTTTGAAAAATGGTTTGACAATGAAGATGAAAATCCTGGGCAAGCAATGTATCCAAGCACATATATTAGGACTAGGAAGACTGATGTTAACCAGAAAATTTTTCTTTATTGCTGAGGATTCATTTCGCCGTTGCTTTCAAGTTTCAGAATGGCATGCAAGGCAGTGCAGTCATAACCTATATACTTATAGACTTATTCAAAACGGACATGTAGTTAAAACCAATTTGAAATGCGGAAACCAGGAGACACCACTTATTTTATTTGGTCGTCTTCTCCTTATTTACCAACAAAGGAGTATCTAATGAACAGCAAAGTAAACCATGGTGTTGTATGCAGTGGTATACTTTCTTCAGAGTACAAACGATTTGTTAATAGTTCCGAAATATGGATGTTAAATGAGGCAAAGAGAACAATCATCTTCAATAAACACCAACAACATATAGAAGAGGAATATAATGAATGTATTGACACTGCCTTATTAGAGAAATTGTTTCATATGAAGAACTTGACTCAATAGCCATTATGTCCGATGCACGCCATGGATGGGGAAAAATGCAAAAGACAGTAGTGTTGTAGCAATTGGAGAAAAACTCGAAGTTTTAAAATGTGAGCATGTGACAAAGGCTCATGATATCGTTTCACAGTGTCATTCAAAAGTAGGAACCGTGCGTATTTACCAGTACATGAAGGATAAAGATGTACGAGTCGGTGTTAATTGCCAAGACAAAATTTGCCAATAAACAAATACATCCGAGAAGAAAATGAAACGCTTAACCAAAATGGTATTTGGCATTGTGTGAAGGTAATGAAAACAGCAATGAAAAGATTTCATCCAGGTCTCAATATTCTAAAGGCTAAACGTGGTCTTTTCAGATGAGTGATAAAGTAGAGCCAGTAGCAACACACGTGCATTGGTGCATAAGAAATTGTAACCAACAGAAAGAAATATTGAATTATCCTTGTTGAATAATGTAGACCACGACAAGATGCCGGAAAGATACTTATTATGAACCTTCGCGTATTCTGATTTCGGATCCAGTAGCTAAAAAATACATGTGTATGCCATTCTCGGATCGAATATGACTACACTCTTGGCATAGACATTTTTATGTGGAAAGTATTAACAATGTGATAAACATTTATCAAAATAAGAGAATTTCCTTTGGGGATTTATAGCTCAATGCAAGAAATAACTTAGCCGTGTGTCATTGGAACGAAAACGTTGGTCGGGAATATCATCAGTGTCCCATCTCAATGATCATAGGAGACCACGGAGTAAAAGGGAAGAAAACTACAAAATGCAACGTATAAATTTAGAGATAAAATCTGGTCTCGCTATATTAACAATATATACAATAAGAAAAACAAAACAAAGGGAAAGGAAAGGAACAATAATTAATTGCAATTTGGAGAGTTGGAGTTGAATGTAATTGTACTTGATTTATTCATTATCTTCTTTCACTGAAGTCTAATATTCATAATAATTAAAAAGTGAATTTAAAACTTATTCCTTGTTATTTCATTGATTGGAATTTTTCAGTGTATGGCCTTGTATTATTGTCACTGATAAACATGAGTTGTGCCATTATTGTCAACAGATGCTGTGTGTGATATTTATAACTTAGCTCCACCGTTCATTCTAAATATGCTTAATTCCTTACCACGTGGTAAATTTTATGGGTCGGATACGGCCTTTAAAACGAGTAATGCCAAGTTTTGGAGGAATAACTTTCAGGATTTCCAAAACACCAGACTTCTTAATGTATCATGTTCATTACATAAAGAATGTGTTTGATTTTGCTTCCTTTCCGTTATCAAACGTCAATTGGATATGTTTGTGAAATCTGGACTTCCCATAGAATAAGAAGACATCGCTGAAGTTTTAACACCTAATGGTATTCCAGATATGTTATATTACCAACCAGACATCTTTGGTGGAAGAAATGTTTAATTTCTCTCACCCTACAAGTTTCATACAGTTGACAATCTTACCGAAGAGTACACCGATATCTTTAAAGAGCGTGGCTGAAGCAATGAATTTGAACCATTGTCGAGTTGCTTACTGGAATGAGACGAGTTCATACGCTGACACAGAGCTTTTGTTTCTGACATTGATAACAGCCTTACTTAATTGACAAAATGGCTAATATATACATTTGTAAATCAAACTTTTGTACAAAAATCATTTGGCATATGATATCTGTTCAGACTGATTTTGATTTTCTAGTATATAATTATATAATCTGTGAAATACATCTGTCGCAAAGGACGCGAGACTATTTTAATAAGTGTGAACAATATTTTCTCTTTTGACTATTAATTCAATTAACATCTTTTATAATTCAATTCAGTTTACATTCCTGATCGGAAAGTTGTGACACATTTTAGAAAAATTTTAGAAATTTTAAAAGTTCTTAAAATATTAATTATTTCCGTTGAACTTGAAAACGTGGGCCCAACAAAAATAGACTTTAAATTCAGTATCAATGTGAACCGTTTTGTTATCTGGCTGTATTGTTGTTTATATTATTCACATATTTGAAAAGCAAACTACATGGCTCAGCTCAAAGTGCAATATCTGGGTAACAGTTATCGAATGAAAACTATGATGTTGCGATAGACATTCTTAAAGACAGATTTGAGATGTACAGAACGCCGTTTATGCACATTACGTTGAACTTATTACTAATGTTATTTCAACTGATCGGGCGGATCTTACGTTCTAATTTGCATAAGGACAGTCTATTTGAAGATGTGTGATAAGGATGATTGCCGTTATAATTATTATTGATTTTTAATCACCAAGCAGTGTCACCAAACGTATATACAAAAGAAGTGTGTGATATGGGACGAACATAAAAGTTTAAAACTTATAGCATTTTAAAGTATCGGTTATTTTAATATTCTGTTTAAAAATTTCTAATTGTGAAATTCATATTCAACGTGCTTTAAAAATATCTATTAAAAATATTTACACACTATTTTCCTTCTTTAAATATGATCATAATATACAGCTTAAAAAGGAATCCTCGATTTACGCGTGAAAGTTTTACCTTTATAGATTTACAATTTAAACCATCTGCTCGTTCGGGTAAATCGATCTTTATTACGAATCATGACAGAGCGTAAGAAGATACTTCCTCTCAGTCTGCAACGTGTCAAAGTTTTTCGAGTCACAGATTCAAATATTCTTCAGTTCTCTGTAAATAGATATAGGAAGATGTGGTATGAGTGCCAATGAGACAACTCTCCATCCAAATAACAAATTATAAAAGTAAAGGCTTTTACTAGAGTGGCCGTAGGGTTTTTAATGTGTGACTCGAAAACTTTGACACCTCGCAAAGTAAGAGATCCATATGAACCTGCTGATGATTTTGATAAATGTGCTATAAGGCAGAAGATCCTGAAATTAATACAGCTCACCGTCAGTTACCAACCATTGATAGACTTTATGAATCGCTTAAATGCGATATTAATTTTCCTTGAAGTAAATAACTTTTCTGAAAAGTGTGAAGGTAAAATATAAAACAATCAAAACAAGAGAGACAGGGTTACCACCTCACTCGCCCAACCCAAATCTGTGACTTGAAAAACTTTGACACCTTGCAGAGTAAGAGATCAATATGAACCTGCTGATGATTTTGATAAATGTGCTATAAGGCAGAAGCTCCTGAAATTAATACAGCCCACCGTCAGTTACCAACCATTGATAGACTTTATGAATCGCTTAAATGCGATATTAATTTTCCTTGAAGTAAATAAATTTTTCTGAAAAGTGTGAAGGTAAAAATATAGAACAATCAAAAGAAAGAGAGACAGGGTAACCATCTCACTCGCCCAACCCACTTAAAAACTAAATACTAAGGATGTCAACTCGGTGAAGATTTACTAATCGAGTACTCGTTGGGTTAACCGATCGGTACTCGAGTACGGTAAAACATTTACAAAATAGAAACACAAAATTATACCCATTTTATGTATTGTGGGTCGTTGTCTTATGAACGTAAAAACCTCAACATTTTTCCTAGGACTAAATAATAGTCCAAAGAATTTTATACCATAATTATTAGCTCAGATACTACATGTACTAATTATATACACTGGCAATAATCTAATCAAGTAATTTAATAATTTCTATAGAAAAGGATTACTCAAACAACAGTATTGGGGAACTGTAAAAAACCGCATTTAATGATCATCAAAGGAGTGATGTTTAGAACTACTAATGCCTTTAATCATTTTCAGAAGGGTCGACAAATAGTGCAACGAATTAGTTCAAAATATTGTCATGTCAACTTTTTCTGGGACGAGGCGATTATTCAACTAACAGTCCTGCTAATGAAAATATATGCTCTGACGGTACAGAGGTGTAAGCCTTGGAAAAGTGCTCTTGATCATAACCTTCCTCTGTTTGGAGGAATTTTAAATGACCGTTAAACGCAAACATTCGAATTGTATTTAATTTTATTAACTTTGATTAATATTTAATTTCTATAGAGCGCTCCCAATAAAAATATTTTTGTTTAAGCTTAAGAAAGCAACAACATTCTAACAGGAAACTGATTAGTCGAGTATCATTTTGATATTCAATACTCGGTACTAGCGAGCGATACTCGAGTACTAGAGTACTCGTTGACATCCCTACTAAATACAGAGAGAAAAGAAGAACTACAATACATAAAAACATGGTAAACAACGGAAGTTATTTTGAAAATTCTGGTGGTGATTTATTTACATGTGTTACTTAAACCTTTTAATTTCCTTTTGTTACATTTAATATGTACTTATCCTCTCCCCTAACAAACAATTCATTTGGAATAAAAGGAAGAACAAAAGTATATCAAAACGTTATAGAATTACTACATCTGCGTATTTTGCAACTGCCGTCGTCATAGTTATACTTTCGTATCCAAAATTCCAACATGTGACAATTATTAATTTTTAAAACTTCGTTTTACAAGAAAATCAACGGTTATGTCTCACTATTTACTTTGCGAATACAAATATAGTGTTTACATATTTTAACCAGATCAATAACCATAAAAGAGGGACGAAAGATACCAGGGGACAGTCAAACTCATAGATTGAAAATAAACTGACAACGCCATGGCTAAAATAAAAAGACAAACAGACAAATAATAGTACAGAAGACACAACATAGAAAACTAAAGACTAAGCAACACGAACCCCACCAAAACTGGGGTGTTCTCAGGTGCTCCACATGTGGCACCGTCGTGTTGCTTATGTTATTACAAATCCGGTAAATAGTCTAATTCGGTAGGTCACATTCGTGAAAAGGAAGGTGTATATACTCCGTATGCAGGCGCTGCTGGAATGTTGCTACATAGAAATGGAAAGTTCATAATTGAGAAGCTGAAATCATCTCTTTTGTCGTAAAGTTTTGTTTTCAACATAACTGGACACTCATTGATGAGTTTATCCCAAAACACCTATCTATAGATGGACTGGTCAATGATAAGCGAACCGATTAAACCCCGCCCAGTCAAGTGAAATAAATCAAGTAATATTAATTTATCATAAGCATTAACCCGTACATCAGCTCTTAGATCTATTTACGATAAAATTGAGAAGTCTTGAACCGCTAAATCAGAATATAGATCAAGCTGTTTTTATTTCCATGATAACAACAAACTTTCCGAAAGAGGACGAAAGATACCAGAGGGACAGTCAAACAGAACCGGTGTTAGGTCAGCTTGGAATCCAGAAAGTTCTGCTAAATATGATAAATGGACAGTTGAAAATTCCGTGATTTACTAAAATCCTACATAGCCGCACGTGAAACCGCAAGGAAAAAAAACGATGTTAAACCGCAACAGCCGTCAAATGCATACGTGTAATCTAGATATAAACCGTCATATGTTAAACCCAAAATGTAAGAAGCTCAGGTGAGCATTATTATCCGCAACACACGATAGGCTGTGAGGTGAAGAAATAGTGTATATATTGCAAATGCAGTCACAGGTCAGACGAGTGCAGTATGTACAAAACCGTTGAAGATCGAAGGGCGCAACTGAATGGATTGTGCTATATATGTTTGAAGTCTGGACATACATTACTTGATTGTACTAGTAAATGTGTTTATTGTGCTAAAACGAAAACACTCCACAGTATTTGTGTTTGAAGAAATTTTCCTCAAGAAGAACCGAAATGTCTAATTTAGCAGACGAATCTGCCAAAACAACAGAAACCGTTATTAGTCTTACTACTGAATCTTCCTTTCTTTCGTCTGGCGATATTGTGTTAATGCAGACTGCGAAAACCGTTATAACCAATACGACAAACACTTGTAACGAGGAAATTGGACTCGGAAGTCAACGCACATATGTTTCTGAAACGTTAGCTAGAAAACTTGAATTGAAAGTTGAATCCGTCAAAGAAGTATCCAGTATTACCTTTAAGTCCAATAAGCCAAAATTAGCGAAAACACTAAAGGTCACACTTCAGATAAAATTAGGCGATGGGACTAGAATGAAAATAAGTGCAAATGTAGTGCCCAAAATTACCGGAAGTATACTTAGACGACCCGTTTCAATTAAAAGTGTCAACATTTTTTTTTTTTTAATATGAATATTTGTTGAATTTTGTCCTGCTGACACCCTTCCGACAAAAATGAGAAAACACCAATTGAGCTGCTCATTCGTAACGATTATTACTAAGACTTAATTTTACCAGAGAAAATTGAAATTCAACCAGGACTATACTTGCTCGGTTCTAAATTTGGTTGGATCATCACCAGTCGAACTTCAGAAAATCAGACGATTCGAGGAGCCCAGCATGCTGATTTTAAACTATGGAACAAATGCTCTCCATTATTAGACTCATGTGCCGTTACTGCTATTGACAAATCAATGCCTGTAAAACCACCGCTAGAAGAATTTTGGAATCTTCAAACAATAGGCATCAGTGATCCGTCTGAAAATTCTAATGATACAAGGCATTAGAAAATGTAAAATTCTGTTAAAACGACTACATGAATAAACTCTACTTGGTATGCTGGTCGTGAAATCGGAACTAGAAACACTTAATGACAACAAGGAACTGGCTTACGGAAGATATCGGTTCTTGTTGAATCGATTGAGAAACAAACTGGGACTGTTTGAAAATTATGATAAAATTATCACTGAGCAATGTGAAAAGGATTATCGAATTAAAGGTTGATGTGAACAATAAACATGAGGATCATCTAACTCACTATATACCACATCTTGCAGTTGTAGATTCAACAAAGCCGACAACAAAGGTTAGCGAAAACAAGAGATGATAATAAAAGTCTGAAAACTGTCTCTACAGAGGACCCGTGATGTTAAAAGATCTTTGTGGATTATTACTCCATTTCCGAATGTTCAAATATGCCGTTGTTACTAACATAGAAAAGCCTTTTGCAACTCGGATTGCAGAACCCAGACCGATATGTGATCAGATTTTTCTGGGTAAAGACTGAAAAATGCCGTTATTCAATAATAATAACCTCAAGATATATAGATTTTGTCGTGTTGCGTTTGGTGTCATTTCAAGCCCTTTTCTCTTGGCCACATTGACTTGCATCTGCGGAAGTATAATACACAAGTTGCTACAAAGATTCAAGATAATATCTATGTAGATAATTTGCTTACAGGAGTCAATACTAACGATGAATTGAAAGAACTGTATAATGAATCCAAAACATTTTCAAGAAGCTTCAATGTATCTTAGGGATTGGTGTTCGAACTCAGCTCAGTTCATGTTCGAGATACCGAAGCAGGATCAAGCAAACAGAGAGAGAGATTTAAAGTGCTTGGCATAACTTGTACTATCAAAGATGATAAAGTATCAATGTCTGGACCGAATGTAGAAACTTTAGAATCGTTAAGTACGAAGAGAGAAATTTTGCAATCGATTGTATCAATATTCGATCCGTTAGCATTCTTTTCACCAGTTACTTTGCTTTGAAAAGTGTTATTACAAACTTATGGAGTAAAAGGTTGAAAGGTTTAAAGTTGTCCGATAATGACTGCGACTTATGGAAAGAAATTACACAAATACAGACAATACTTTCGATCGATACATTGGATTAGGTGGCCAGTGTACCTATCAGTTACTTTGTTTTGTGATGCATCAACAAAGGCTTATGTTTGTGCAAATATTTTGCGTCATGAAACAGATGAATCATGCAGAGTAGACTTGATTTATTCAAAACACGCCTTGCCCAGATAAAGAAAATAAGCATACCGCAGTTAGAACTTCTTGCTTTTATTATTGGAATGAGATGCTTAGCATTTGTTGAAAGTCATCTAAAATCACTGTACAAAAGAAAACTTTATGGACAGATTCGCAGTGTGTCATTCATTGGATATTGTCGAAAAATCAAATGTCAACGTTTGTTAAAAATCGTTCAAAGGAAATCAGACAATGCACCGATACCACATTTCGATATGTGTTAACCGATATAATGCAGCCGACGTTGCCAGCCGTGGAATACATTTTAGTGAAATTAAATCGAACTATCTATGGTGGAATGGACCTTCTTGGCTCCTGCTTTCACACGATCAATGGCAAACTTGGTCTTATGATTTGACAGTTGAAAATGATAACCTTTTGAAATCAGGAATAAAACCGAACAATAGGAACCAACAGATCGAACTTCTTGTTGGAGAGCCCCTATAGGAGATAATTGTGAGCGAAAATCTGAATTACCGTATGATATGAATTGTGAAAATTTTCGAACTTGATAAGATTGTTGAGAATAACTGGTTGAATACAAAGATTTGTCAGAAAACTGAAAAGGGACACTATTTCGGGACCGCTTACGGCAAAGGAACTTGAACATGCAAAATTTATGTGGATTGTTCACATTCAAAGGAAAAATTTTGCGAAGGCGATACATGATATTACTAAAAATAGGTCAAGTAATATTATACGTCAATTAGGTCTTACAATAGACAATAACGGATTAGTTCGATGTGTAGGTAGAATTGAACATGCAGACATTTCTGAAAATTCAACGACCAATCGTGTTACCGAAGAAAGAAGCATTCACAAAACATTAGATTTACAACTATCACGGGAACTTGTTACAATTTAGAGTTGTTCAAACGTTATCACAAATAAGACAACAATATTGGAATCTGTAAGGTAGATCAACAGTCCGACATGTTTTGCGAACATGTGGAAACTGTATCCGTAGTTGTACGTGCAATTCATCTGGAGCTTATGCTTGATATGACTGCTTATCAATTTTACTTGGATTCCGTAGATTTGTTGCCCGTTGCGGAACTCCGATAAAATTATTTCAGATAATGCTGTACAGTTTTAAGCCCCAAGTAATGTAGTACAATATGACTTAAAGATCCAGACATTCCGAACTATGTTTCTAACAAAGGCATAAGTTGGAAATTCATAGTTGAAATAGCCCTTGGATGAGTGAATTTTACGAGACTAGTGGGGCTTGCAAAGCGTTCATTGCGAAAACCATAGGAAAGTTTCTTTGATCGTCGATTAATTACGAACACTTTTAACAGAAGTTGAAGCCGTTGTAAATAGTCGACCGTAGGCATGCATTGGTGAATATATTGACTCTAATATTGTGTTAACACCGTCTTGTTTCCTCACGCTAAAAACACATCGGAATACCAGAGCGAATCGATAATGATGACGATCTAGAATATAAACCACAGTTTAGTTCAACCGAAAATCTTTTGGAACTTTGAAAAAAAATCAAAACATTTAAACAGACTCTAGAAAGTGTGGCGAGATGATTATCTGCTCAGCATTCGTGAAAGAAGTACCGTTAAACTTAAAGAGAAAAGAGTGCGCTCAAGTCTGTATCCACAGATTTGTGACATTGTTTTGATCAAAGACGATCTTCCGAGAGGAATGTGGAAAATTGGTAAAACCATAAACTTATCCAAAAGTAGTGACGAACAATGTAGATCAGCAAAGGTATTATTGCCGTCGAAAAAAACTTTAAACAGAACTTTGAACATCTTATGTCCTTTGGAATGTCACGATGACAATGTTGAACAAACTGACAATGTAAATAATGTTAAACAGAACTGAAAATTTGAGACTCAATCTCTTTCAACCAGACCTCAGAGACGTTCTGCGGAACAAACAAAACAGAAAATCCATGAGTGGCATCTTGATAGTGAATATCGACTTTGTGTTTTCCTTTCTGTTCCTAAGGAGTGTCGTGAAGGACGCGAGGTTATTTTATTAACTGTGAACAATATTTTTTCTCTTTTGACTATTAATTCAATTTCAATCTTTCTTATAATTCAATTCAGTTTATTATCATTATCGGAAAATTGTGACACATATTTTAGCAAGTTCTAAAAAATATTAGTTATCATCCTTGAACTGGACACACGTGGGCCGAACAAAAAATAGACTTTAAATTTAGTATCAATGTGGACTGTATTGTTGCTTATATTATTAATAGAACATAGATTTAGAACGTATGGTTGATGCTTTAGCCACAACATCCATGCCGGAAACTCAAATATACAAAACATACCGACAACAGATAAAACTATGTATTGGTCTTGATTGAGTTCTTATTATAACATCAAATATCCAGCGTAAACAAAGTGAAACTAAATAATTTTGATTTTTCCAATTGCTACGGCCAGAAAGCACCTTTAAATTATAGCCAACAAAAGACACAAATCAATAATAAAATTAAACAAGATTTATTATACACAAGTTTACAAGAAGTATTACACAAATAGAAATGTCAACTTAACTGTCAAAATATATGTCTGATCTTTTATCATTTCTTTATCCGCAAATCTTCTCGGGAATCCAATCAGAATATTACGTCCAATAGGTCACAATCTAGTATGATGTTGTTCGTAAATAAAAGTGTCAATCCAACTGCTGAGAATATTAATGTCCATCGATGTCTATGTCTGAAAGTTTAACTTTAGTGTCTGTAGGTATATAGTTGTCACGGAAATCTCTAGAATGGAAACTCATAGAAAACTACAGAACGGAATCTTCTAAAACAATGTTGACGTTTAAATTACGCATCTTTTATTATGATCATGCTTGAATCATTGTGTAAGTCAAATAAAAGTTCTAATCATTCCATCAGTCTCTGTGATTGTTCCAGTGATTTCTAAACTACACAGTTACAATATTATTTTGTAAACAACCATAATTATGTAAACATATTATGAGGCCACACAAAACAAATTAAGCCAGCTGAATAAATATGATAGTGACAATATCATAACACCCCCTTTTAAAAAAGTTTGAATGTAACAAACACTTTTCATAAATAATATGTACAAAATACATAGAATGTATATAGTGTTTTAATCAGTTGTAGACAAAGCATCTGCTATTACATTATCTTTACCCTTAATATGTTTTAGAATAACATCATATTCCTGTAAAATAAACTCCACTTAGACAACCTCTGGTTCTTGATTCTCATTTTATGTATGAAGGTGAGAGGATTATGTTCAGTATAAACAAGAATAGGATGCATAGTGGGATTTAAATATACACCAAAATAATGAAGTGCAGACAACAGTGAAAATCACTCTTTTCAATAGTTGAATAATTTTTCTGATGTTTATCTAATTTCTTAGAAAAATATGATATAGGCTTCTCAACATTATCATCTGTTTCTTGATATAAAACGGCTCCAACTCCTACATCAGCGGCAAGATTGAATTGCTTTTCAAAGTCTGGAGTGATCAGAACTGGACTGTTAATTAAAAGTGATTTGCTATTTTCAAAAGCGTTTTGACAATTATCACTTCAGATAAACTTAGAATCTTTCCGTAAAAGATGAGTCAATGGTTGAACAACAATAGCAGAGTTTGAACAGAATTTCCTGTAAAATCCAATCATGCCTAAATATCATGGCCAATTGTATGCCCTAAATAATCAAAATGGCCTGGCAAAATTCACTTTACCAAAATTAACAGTCAATTTTAGTTTGAATGTGACAATCTATCAAAAGTATCATATAAATGTGTTAAATGCTCTTCCAGCTATCACTACATACAATAAGGTCATCAATATAAGCATAACAACAGTCTAAATCTTTTATAACATTATTGATCATTCTTTGAAATGTAGCTAGAGCACTTTTCATAACGAACGGCATGACAGTATACTGAAATAAGCTGTCTGATGTTACAAAAGCTGATATTTCACGAGCTCTCTGTGCCAATGGTACTTGCCAGTAACCTTTCAATAAATCAAAGGAGAAGATCCGGTAAGGGCTTATTTTGGCCTAAAATTCGAAGTACATCTGATGACAGATTTTTACATTTTTAAACACTTAGTGTCTACTTCAGTCGATTCAATTAGTTTTTGTAAAAGATTTTAACTGACTTGGTCATTAAAGACGCTCAAACTCAAGCTCAAATATGAAAAATCTATCAAATATGCCATAAAACGTCACTTTTAGATGGTTTTGTCTTAAATGAAAGTGATCGCATTCGTGCTCAGTCTCAACCTTTATTTATGTTATGTACTATTATCAAGTACAACATATGTTTAAATATTAAGTCTGAACACAAGTGCGGCCACTTCCATTTTAGACACAAACCGTCTAAAAAATAACACAAATGTTAAAATTGTGAAGATTTCAGTAATTTTGCATAAATCAATGATGCTAGTACCTGATGCATGTGCTTTGCATTGTCAAAAACAGTCCATATTTATGTAGCAAAAGTATTCTACTTTCCAATTAATAGCTAAAAGTCTAGAATTTAACAAAATTGTAAATTTGCTATATTTTTGGGCCAAAAGGGTCTTACCGGGCCTACTCCTTTGCTCAATCAGTGAGGTCAAGGTGAGGTAAACTTTTTCAGACAGACATGTAGGCAATACAACAAATACATACGCCAAATATATTTCACCTATCTTTACAGTATCTGAAAACAGACCAAATCAAAGAAATTTAACAATTGACAATTGAACTATGAAAGATAACATCGAGTTCAGATGAAACCTATTTTAAATAGCTTCAAAACCAGTAATACTTATTATTGTAGTTTATAAACTAACCCTTTATGACAAACACGGTCTTTACTGAAATTGAAAAAAAACAATTCTTATGTCTTTCCCTGGTATAGAGCTCTACTTAAAACATCTGCCAAGTATCAGTTAATCAACGGTAGAATAGTTCAGATTATGACCAGACGAATGTCCAGGAAATCGGTTTCGAATGAAATTAATCACATACTTAAAAATGTGTTCATAAAAATATTTTGGACGACCTTTGCCCTTGACAATCATAGGAATCTGAGAGCTTGATGAGGATTAACAATGTAATTAGTTTGGTAGATTTCTATTGATGGACTTTGATTCTAGTGTTCCCAAGGAGGATACGGACTGACAAACAGAATAACGGACGGATGTACTGATTGAAGGTAGTGTTTCATTATACCAAAGCAGCTTCGTTTGAAAACAGGTAAATATGCAAAATGTAAATGGCACCAGGGTGCACAAGCAGAGTTGTAATTTTATAGTTTAACCACAATACAAATCCAGATCACAAAAGGAGAGTGGATCCCAATATTTTCCCATTTTTCTATCACTTTTTTTTGCGACTGTGACCTTGACTATTGACAAAACGACCCCTTAACTAATAATAGAGTTCTTTCATAACTAATGTGTAACAAAAACCTAAAGTTTTGTTTGAAATAAACTGTTGGGGTTATTATCCAGACGTGACATTTTCTTGACCCTTGACGAAAGCTCCCCTAATTGTATATGGTTATGTAATAGTAATCAAAAGTTTTGTTTGAATTGAATGTAAACAGTTTGAGTTATCGTGAGAAAACGACATTTTCCTAAATTTTCCATTCGAGCCTTTGACTGACTGTGACCGTGACCTTTGACTAAAAGACAAGTACTTAAATAATATGATTTTTCCATACCTGATATGTTACAATATCCCATATAAGCTTGAATTAGAAGTAAACTTTTAGAGCCATTGTCTGGAAACCAGTTGTAAACACACGCCCGCCGGCCAGCCATCATTAAACCTATAGCCGAGATCAATTGTGTTGCAGCTCGGTTAAAACCGGCGATAACACAAACACTTTAAATCCAATTTTCTAATGGGTAGATAGAAATTGAAATGCTGATTGATTTTGCATTTTACATTGGTCATGTATCTCTTTTTTTTCAAGATAAACAGCCTAAAATGCAATTTCAGAAAAAACAAAAATACATTTTAGGGAAAATTCTTGCTTGCTGTTTGGATTTCCCTAATTGAAAATTTCGGCAGTGATCTTTATTGGGCAGTCACCTAAAGCAGGGTGTATATAGATATATGTGTCCTGCTTAAGGTAAAAAAATCTGTATCTTTTATGCTTTTGAAAATATTACCATCCGAAACATTGTATCTTGCCTCTATATCTTATTTACAGTAACGGCTGTCATGTTGTTTTTCTTTTCTTGGGCATATAATTCACAAAATAATCTTGGCACCCTAGCTAAGGATCATTCATACAAAGTTCAGCTACAATTAGTTCAATAGTTTCATAGAATAGATTTTACTACGACAGACCCCAAGTAGTGGCAAGAGATCACATGGACCTTTATCGAGAATCACAAGTCTGTAATTAGTTTATTTTGTTCTCTCAATCAAAGATTAATCGTGGTATCGGATTCCGAAATTAAGCAAGTCTCTATACAAACAACGTTTTGTAGCCAGATCTGCCAAATGTACCACTTAACCTCTCTCTTAACTTCTAACTTGTTTCTGCATTAAAAGGGCCTTCAAAATATTGTGACATTAGCTATTCGACAAGCATCTTCGCTAGCCAAGGATTACGATCCAGTCCCGAGGAGGGGACCGGATAATAAACATAAGCTAGCGGTAGTGTTCGACAAGTGGCATCAATAAAATGTAGAAATTAAAACAAACTCGGATGACCTTATTGATATCCTATGATTTAGATTACTATCTTATTGTAACTGCATTAAGACTTTTGATTTGTTCACCCTTTAAACCACTATTTCGCATGAACAACTCAAAGCCAAACTCGAGTCAATATTTTAACCTACTTATTTGTAGGTCAAATGGTAACAGACGATATGAATACCTGGTCATAAGAAGGAACGGTATTTACTTTGTTCAGAAACACTCAATATCCAAAACACAGAAGATAATACTGTCAAAAGCTAAACGTTTTGATCGACAACATATTTGTCCAATTCGTTTGACAGCGTATCGACTCTTGTTGTTTTACACTTTTGACTTGTGTTGTGTGCAAAGAAAACAATTTGTTTAAAAATCGATCCTTTGTTTTAAACATTTTCTTAAGGATTATCTAGTAAATACTCATAGGCGGGTCCATTGGGGCAACATAACGCAACATAATCATCTAAGTTATCTGGGACGATCTCATTTCATGAAGGATATCTTTTGTTTAGTTAATGTACCTCGGACTTATAACCCGATGTAGGTCTTTAAGTTGAGATTCAATTTACTGAAAGTTAATCGGGCATGACTAAGTAGACACGCCTTCTTAGAATCAGGGGTCCAAAATAGGATCGGGAAAAACAGCCAGCGAAATATCATATTTTAACAGAAAATGACAGTGCTTCTGGTTTATTTAATATCTCCGGTCAATAATAAGACGGTATTTGAGGAGATATAGACCTGTCCGAAACCTGGCTGCAATAGGAATTTATTTACAAAAATATACAAAAGGGGGCTAATAGCTTAACTTACGGTTTTGATCATGGTTCAACTTTATTCTTGTACGGCATACACTTAACATCTAGTATACGCTCTTTTCTATTAAAGTGTCACTTTGAAGGTCTATCCACTTTGCATCTCGTCATGAATATGCATGACATATTTGACACTGGACATTAAGAGAGCAATCAATTAATCAGCTTCATTTAGTGATGTATATTAAGTAGTCTTCAGCTGACAATTGTTTCATCCAGTTTTCCAATATTTTCCTCATTTTCTCTTTGCATTTAACTTTGTTTAACATTAAATAAAGTAGTCCACATCATTGGTTACATTGTATACTATCCAGCCAAACTAGGAGGAAGGGAGTAGAACAGAAAAAAATCTTCATTGATTGGCAATAACTCATATATTTGAAAAGCACACAACGACGGCAGTCTCATCTAGGCGACACAATTTGCTGTTTAAAGTTTTTTATATCTGGTATAATTGTCATAAAGGCAAAAATAGATAAAAACCAAACAAATTATCAACAATTTATATAAGGATGCAACTTATTTTGGTCGTTTCATATATTTTTGTTTTAGTATTGTTTTACTGATCGGTTGTGTTATTTAAAAATTCTTTTCATCTAAAGTTGTCCTTGCAAAAGGCACAAAAAGTGTTAAAATCAGCCATGCGACTTATTTGCAGATTTAACTGACCTTTGTTGTTGTTTAAATTTCAATCATTTAACCCTAGCGTAGATCGTATTCAAATGGTTTTTAACGTATTGATAGCGTGAAACTCTCACTACACCAGGCATCGGATATACGACATTTCTTTTCGACGGGCTAAGCTGCTTATTTACAAATCCGAACAGCCAAACGGATGCACCTCTTTAGCAAGGGTATACTGTCGGACGGGAGTAGTCCAGAGTTGTCAATATTTCTATACCCAAGCCAATCCTTTGTTTTGATGATGATGATGGATGGATACATAACGTCCAGAGGCAAATAAATATGCATATTCAGGACGAGAACATGTAAATGTAATATCACTATTCACCCTGCTTTGTACTAATAAAATTGAGAATGGAATGAGGAAAAATGTCAAAAGACAGACAACAACCCGAGCCCAAAGCCACCAATAGGTCTTCAACACAGCGAAAAATCCTCACCCGGAAACGGGCTTCAGCTGACCCTAAACAAAACTAGACCGCCAGTTTCTTAGCGTGCTAGTGCACGAGGAGACAGTCCGCAGGAAGACATGTCACCTTACCATGACACATTTTCTGACACCTAGCCAACAATTCGTTTGCTCTTACTCCTTAGTGCCACGACCTCCCGCACTCGAGGAGAACACGCTACCACGAGACCACCCAGACGGTCCTTTTGTTGTGAATAAAAGGAGACGAAGGTATACATTTATGAGAAAAAAACGCAAAGACACAGACAGATCAAGGCATTTACAGTCAACATACAGTATTTTGTAAAGAAAGATGACTATGCAGAATAATAAGCTCAAAACCACCCATGACTAAAAAGGAGTCAATTTAATAATATTTACCGTCAAAGATATCACAACAGACACAAGTGTTTGGTTGAAAAATATCACCTGGCCTTTTCTAATTCCGATCGGTGGAGATTAAAGAAGATGTAATATAAATCATAGAAGAAAACAATTCACTGTATAGTAACGATAAATTAAATAAAGGATGATAATGAATGACGCCCAGCAGCATATCAAATGCATATTCAGGACGATAATACGTAACTATAATATGAATATTAACCCTGCTTTGTACAAGACGACACGCTTAACCGGATTTTGAAATATGTAAGTTCACAAGCTAACAGTTCGCAGGAGAAAACTCACCCTTCAGGACACATCTCTTACTCCGAGCCGACCAGTCTCTGCTCTTAATCTTAAATGCGTGTTGAGCGTTGAAACAGCAAATACCAATTTTAAAGTTTTGTTTGACCAGGTCAGGATTCGAACCAACGACCTCCCGCTTTCGAGGAGAAGACACTCCAAAGAGACCATACAGGAAAGCGGTAGTTTAGAATATCATACCAAAAACTAAAGTACAATAAACAATACAGTTTCACAGAATGCTCACAGTTGCTAAAGCGAGTTAAAAGTATCTAATCTAAATTAGAAGCTTTATATGATACTGGAAACTACACGTAAATATCGATGGATGACTTCACATTATATTTCATAGATCAACGCTCTCTGCAAATTAAAAACTCTTGCACCAATTATTTGAGGGTCCGGATATGGCCAGCTGTTGCATGGTACAATTTCTGTATTCAATATACCGTTCTTTTCAGTGGTGTTCCAAGTTTCACGTCCAAGCCCACTGTCGAACTCCTATTGCAAGACCTACCTATTGTATTTAAAATATATGTGTTCTCGCCATTAACATGTATGAATTATTTGCAACTGGATGTAAAGCAAACAACAATCAATCAACTGTACAAATTATTCCATCTTCATATTACACGAAGACAAGAATTTGTAAAATGCTATAGTGTAAAATTTCATTTAAATCACTCAAAAATAGTGCAAAATTTTTATGTTTTTTTTTGTTATTATTTTTGCAATTTACTGTAACTGAACACTTATAAATTTCTTTTAAAATATGTTTTTATTATGGTTCTTATCTACTGTTTTATTACGATTTATAATATATAATTATGTCAGGCAATTATAAAACAAAGAAAGATAACAGGCTTTTTCAAGGTGTTAATGTTTCATTTAGACGTGAAAATGGAATGACTAAAATTAAAGTGTATGTTTTTGACGGTTTGTAAGTCAGTAAAGTTCAATGATTAAGTTAATATTGAGATTAAAGACTTCCTCACAAAAGGACTGTTCAAATCCCTCTTCCTTTGTGCTAAGGGATCTTAACATCCCTTTTTGTTCGAAGGTCTTTAATATTAACTTATCATTGAACTTTACTATTACGAAATAATCATGTCGACATTGTAATACAAATTTGTCTACATGTCAAAGACGTCATGATAATTGATTCCAGCTTCCCGCACGCTAAATAACCCATGATTCAGACTTATTTGCAACAAAACAACTAATTTTGGGTGTACAATACTTCCATACTTTTAGCACCAATGTCACGACTTCAATTTTATTGAATCTGACATATTTATTAATAAAATCATTTCCGTAGTGTTTTCCCCAATTCTTTCAGATTTTAAACGCCATTTCAAATCTATCATCCACAAGAAATGATTTATTCTTTTGAGTAAGCCGTGTCCAAGGATGGGCAATATTTGTGACATCAGGTATGAAATGGTGGTAGAAAACAAGCAAAGTATAAAAAGTACGTACTTTTTAAATTTCATGGAGAATACAAATTATGAACCGACTGAATCTTTTCAGATCACATTTAATGCTTTCTGCAGAGAAAATGTGTCCTACAAATTAGTCTTTTGTTTGAAAAATTGCCATTTACTCAATTTCAGTTGAAGATTCGCCTCCTAAAGCTCTGAATTACGGGTGTCAAACTATCAAAAGCTCTTTCAAATTTTTTCCAAAGATTTTGACGTCATCTAGATAGCAAAGACAGCGATGCCATTGTAAACCAACTAAAACGTTACTCCTGAGCCGGCTTACTATAGCAGGAGAATTGCACAAACCCGTCTGCATTAAAAGAAACTGATACAAAACTTTGGGTGTAGAAAAGACAGTTTGGTTTTGTCTTCTTCGGCAATCTCTACCTAAAAAAATAACCGCTAGCTAAATCAAAGGTTCAAAACCACTTTCCGTCGGTCTAGGTATCAACAGTGTCACCAATACGCGGTAATTGATATCCGTCTTCCATTTGATTCCTTAAGGTCCACACAAAACGCATGGAACCATTCCTTTCTCACAAGGCACACCGAGGCTGCATTGATTCTAAATGCTCAGGCATGTGCATATCTCTTCAAGTATTGATTTGTTCTGATATGTCTTCAGATTTTGAATCTATTTATGACGCATCGTTATAATCATACACAACTTTGTCGATTGTCCCAGAGGTGCAATCTTTTGCCTTGTTTTATGTGAACTGGTTTTGAATTCAATTCATGAAAGCTACGTGAGTTTTATGTTCTGAGTCAACTGGGCTTTCTCTACCAAAAGAATGTTACTTTTCACACAGTCAAATACTTCAACAATGCCAATGTCATATATAAATTAATCTCTTTCAGAAGCCTCAGTATTCATTTCACGATTTGCAGGAATTGAAATTTGCCAAGCTATCTGAATACTTTAACAAGGTGAACTATTATCTTTAGATAAAAGGATACTGTGAGCTTTGAAATATTAACATTGAGTTCTAATTCATATATCAATATCATTTTGTTCAAAGAAATTCATTCCTTAGATAGCAGCCGTCTCGAATAAACCGGTTGTTTTTGCATTATAGATGTCAGTAACTATTGTGGAGGCACAAATTACATTCTACATACATATCCGTTACAATGCTAAAATAATGAAGAAAAACTCTTAATATCATGGCTGTAACATAAAAAGTAGTTATATTAATTGAATGCTCTTTTATAATTTTATATGATTGAAAAGTGTTGATCGTGCGCTTATTTTAATATGTTTCGGTAAACGCTTATGTAGACGAAACGCGCGTCTGGCGTATCAAATTATAAGCCTGGTACCTTGATAACTATTTACACCCCAAAATATGATAAAATGAGCATTCAATTCTTAAATATATAAAATGTATTAACTTCAATCGCCTCTATTCATTTCAAAATTATCATATTCAATGAACCACAAAATTTCTGGTTCGAAGAAAGATTTAACTATCTATCACTGTCGTCATTACATTTTTTGTCCTCATGTTATAAATTTTCCACTTATAGACCTAAAGTGTAAAATAAGATAAACATGAACATTTGAATTAGAATTGAAATTAAATTTACCAAAGACACATAGTTGATGATAAAGCAAAACGCGTTTCGTCAACACTCATTTGTCCTCGAATCTAAACAGTTCGGAAATCAAATAGAGTACTACAATGAATAGATTTGAAAACTGAAAATTAATTAAGTAGTGCTAATTTAAACCATCTATGTCTGAATATAGAAAACCTTATTGATTCAAATAAATTAGTCATAAAATAGATAGTTAATTTACAGAAAATGACTGAGGCAATTATATATCATATCAGTACAGAAAAAAAAACAATGGGTCACCTGCATAAACGTTAAAAGTGTAGAGAATTACACTCTTCCTACATTAGGCATCAATTGATATGTCCCTATTCAGAAAAGTTTACAGTCCATATATCATGCATAGTAAATCATATTTCCTCCCTTGCATTGGTTAAACTGGCGGATGGTACAAATTTCTATACTCAAGATATCCCATGGTATGGAAAATATTTTACCTTAATTCAACGGTTATTAACAGATCAACAGACACAAGGCCGTCTTTGGTTTTGATGCAAAGATATGATCATCTTCATCTGCTCTTTCTCATGAGACTCTTAATTTAATTCCTAATTCTTTACTATTACAGAATTATTCAGGTCGTTCCCATTTAAATTCAATATTATTGATAAAAGTATTGGTGAAAATCAGTACTTCTTAATTAAAAGTAACTTTCAGAATAAGTAAATAGCTTTATTCAAACTGATTCCTAAAATACGGTTTCTATGGTCACTTCAAGTTGACATCTTTCATGGTCATACTTCTCCTTATGCAAAACACCTTTTGGCGTTATCATGTAACAGCAGGAAGTTATAGCAAAGGTAAAAATCTAGGGCGTCAATTAACATTTGACATTGACATCAATTTCTAGGTGGTTCAGTTGATGCTTGAAAACATATTTCTTTATATTTAAACTGCAATCTTTTAATCGTACTATGTTAGATTTAAGCCTAGTATAGTATTTGGGTCGACAAATTTATGCAAAAACTATGCATTATTCGACATAATTCATTAGTCTATACCTCATTTAGTTGGTTACCACTACACTGAAAGTAATAATGCAACACTTAACAGTGGGTCAGATTCTAAACCAAATTATTCACTAGTACAGGAAACTTACATGTATACTTATATCATATAATGTTTTGAAAATTTTGTGGTACGATTTCATTTTGTTTGTTTTAATTATCATTGACTATGAAATCAGAATGTGTGTTTATATTTTCTTATTATTGTTTGAACATTACTATTCATTTGATATGAAATAATTCCATTAATAATGTTTTGTCTGGACATTTGTGATAAGATTTAGTTTGTTTCTTCAAAACTCAAAATTCACCCTTTTCAATCAAAATTAATATATATATATATATATATATATATATATATATATATATATATATACAGGCGATTTGGTGTCACGATATCACAGTAGCATGAGTTCGAATCCCGGCGAGGAAGAACAAAAATTTGCGAAAGCAAATTTACAGATCTAACATTGTTGGGCTGATGTTTACACGAGTTTTATATACAAAATGTACACAGCCATGTATCGCCATCACTGCTGGTGATCCGATGGAGAAATTTGTTGTAGAGTTGTCACTGGTTCAGACGTACTTATAAATATAATTATTTCTGTGACTGTATCTTGCATTAATTTGTAGGATCCTTTACAATAGATATTTCAGCTGATCTGTAACAATTCCATCTTCATGCCTTATATATCATGTACTGTATTACGACGCTAGATTAAAACTGATGAGGAAAGGTAACACTCGGCCACCGAAAGCTTTATTATTGCGAAGCCTAGGTGGTCGTGTGGTCTAGCGTGTCGGATACAGTGCAGGCGATTTGGTGTCACGATATCTCAGTAGCATGAGTTCGAATCCCGGCGAGGAAGAACAAAAATTTGCGAAAGCAAATTTACAGATCTAACATTGTTGGGCTGATGTTTAGACGAGTTGTATATATATATATATATATATATATATATATAAACAAGCCTAAATTGAAAACAACGTTCAAACCTATGATTGCGTTGGATAAAACGTGTGCATGCAAAACAAATTTCTTGTTAGAGGGTCTAAATACAGCACAAACAACATTTTCCAAAAGACCAAAAAGTGAAAAGTATATTTTAACAAAACGCATTTGACTAACAGGTCGAACAACAAATGTTCTTAAACCCTGCTGACTGCCATTGGCGATTGCCAAATAAACGGATCACCGATGTAATAAATGGATCTTAATTAAAATTTAATACTAAACAGAAAACAATAAACTTGCGGAAAAGATGATATACCGCAAACAAAAGGTGCTAAGGTTTTGTACACCATATCCGGATTTCGACAATTAATGTCTCTTCAGTGATGTTAGGAATCGAAACGGTATTTGGAAAGCCATACAATTTACCTCAATTTAGGATAGACTCTTGAATTTTGAGGAGTCAAAATAGGATGAACGGATCATATAAACCCGAAGGCAAATACAATACAAGCCCAAACGAAAAATATAAACAAGCCTAAATTGAAAACAACGTTCAAACCTATGATTGCGTTGGATAAAAACCGCAATTTTATACGTGTGCATGCAAAAGAAATTTCTTGTGAGAGGGTCTAAATACAGCACAAACAACATTTTCCAAAAGACTAAAAAGTGAAAAAGTATATTTTAACAAAACGCATTTGACTAACAGGTCGAACAACAAATGTTCTTAAACCCTGCTGACTGCCATTGGCGATTGCCAAATAAACGGATCACCGATGTAATAAATGGATCTTAATTGAAAATTTAATACTAAACAGAAAACAATAAACTTGCGGAAAAGATGATATACCGCAAACAAAAGGTGCAAAGGTTTTTGTACACCATATCCGGATTTCCACAATTAATGCCTCTTCAGTGATGTTAGGAATCGAAACGGTATTTGGAAAGCCATACAATTTACCTCAATTTAGGATAGACTCTTGAATTTTGAGGAGTCAAAATAGGATGAACGGATCATATAAACCCGAAGGCAAATACACTACAAGCCCAAACGAAAAATATAAACAAGCCTAAATTGAAAACAACGTTCAAACCTATGATTGCGTTGGATAAAACCGCAATTTTATACGTGTGCATGCAAAACAAATTTCTTGTTAGAGGGTCTAAATACAGCACAAACAACATTTTCCAAAAGACCAAAAAGTGAAAAAGTATATTTTAACAAAACGCATTTGACTAACAGGTCGAACAACAAATGTTCTTAAACCCTGCTGACTGCCATTGGCGATTGCCAAATAAACGGATCACCGATGTAATAAATGGATCTTAATTAAAAGTTTAATACTAAACAGAAAACAATAAACTTGGGAAAAGATGATATACCGCAAACAAAAGGTGCAAAGGTTTTGTACACCATATCCGGATTTCGACAATTAATGTCTCTTCAGTGATGTTAGGAATCGAAACGGTATTTGGAAAGCCATACAATTTACCTCAATTTAGGATAGACTCTTGAATTTTGAGGAGTCAAAATAGGATGAACGGATCATATAAACCCGAAGGCAAATACAATATATATATACCCTCGAAGATATTTTGGTAAAGAATGCATCAGATGTAATATTTTTAATGTTGATATTCTGTCAGGCAAGCCACCAAACGGTGTATTTGGGATTTGTTATATACTCAGGTTATAGTCGCACATGAACTTCGTCATTATGCAGGGATTGACACTTCAAAATCAATCATTGACCAAAACAGTATATCTACAAGAAGTTTCCGGATGTGGCAAGAAAATCAGGACGGATTCAAACAGAAAGATTGTGAATCAGAAAACTATACACCTTATAATCAGCATGAATTTATCAGATAACAATAACAATACGAATTCTAAAATCCAAACAGAAAATAAGGCGTTGGTACTTTAATTCAGTCACGGACCGCGCTATTGCGGTTATGTTCTAGTTGTCTTATATAATTATCAACATAAGTAAGTATCTAAAATGGATGTTTAATTAATAAATGTCAATTCGCATCACGTTTTATTAATCTTATTGAAAGAAAACATTTGATCAAATAAGTATAGACTGTAAGCAAATTTAAAAATAGAGACTTTTAATAATTTTGAAAAGCACCATAAATACAATAAAAGATAATTGACTACATCAAAGAGAAAATGACGGTCTGAATCAGGGTCATTCATTTCTGTATTGTTTAATTTTTGGACATTTTTTTCTTTTCTTTAGTTTTTTGTCTATTATACTCTATTCCGTATAATTAAGTACTTCATTATTCAAACGGATGTAGCAAAACGGATGTAGCAAAGAGAAGATATTGATTGAATTATGTGAAAATGTAATCCTCTTCACCAAGGCGATTTAGTACCCTGTACTTTATAATAGATGTTTCCGATTTGCTACCGTACTTACCATAGTACAAACTAGGAGTCGTTATTGAAATTTTGAAAATAATTAGTATATGCCCTTAATGTCAACGTATATTTTATGAATTATAATCAAAGTATTTGAAGGATTTTTATTTTTAGTTACAATTTGGTGTTATTTCACGTGGATATTTTATTCATTTATAGCAATCAATATGTTTTGTAATCGATTATGCTTTCAACAACCAGTTGCAAGTAACCGTTGCACGAGCGGTTTATAATTTAGATTTATTTCCGCTGACATTGTGCCAGCAAAAGAAGCTAGATATTAAGCGCATTCATATTCTATCTAATATTCGCCTGTTATATTGATATGATAGTATACAATGATTAAGTCGGCATTTTATGGGTAGGATTTGAGAAAAGATTATATAATAAAAGCTATTTTATCATACAAAATAGACCTCATTAAAATTTATTAAAGATCAACATAAATAGAAAACCAGTCGTGCATTTATTGCCACACAAAAAAACTTATATAATAAAATTGTGCACAACTAAATTATCTTATAAAGAATCATTAACAAAGTGCTCTAGAAACGAATAAAAATATAAGCTAGTTTTTGCTTTTATGAATTTCAATTTCTTTAATTATACTTATGATGAATAAGATAATCGCATGCATCAAATGATACCCCAAAATAACATTTACGTTGAGTTACGTAGCAAATCGGAAAACCTCTAATGAAGGTTCCCTAAATGGTGAGGGCTAGGGTCTTGTATGAGAGTTATGCTTAAACCTGGGGTTAGTAGAGTGTAGCGCTATATGGAAAAGGTCTCCTGAGTTAAATAAAACCTAAAGAATCTGTCATACTATTTTTAAATAATATATTAAATTAGAATTTCAACAAAATATAAAACTTTACATTGAATAAATGTTCATTTGGAAATTCTAGTTGTTGTTATTTGTATATATAGAATAGAAATGGTCAATCGAACTCAATTTCTGAGTTTACTCAGATATCAAATAAAACAGATGTGTGTTTATTTTCAGTTAACTAAACAAATACAACCCGATGATTTAAGATATAAATGGCACACAAACCAACTTATTTGTTTTCATAGTTGCTATGACATAATATTACGTTGCAGTATAAATTTGCACACCCGATCATTTTAGGTAAAGCGCATATTGAACTCCTATAAGCATCGACACAAACGGTAAGTTGTTTTAGTTTTGATTGACATGTATCATGACAGCTATATAATTTTGGTAAAAAGGGTCAATTAAAACAATTCACGACCACTTTGCAACTGAAATTAAAACGTTATCGATCATTTCTTTGATTATGTTAACATTTAGTTTGTTTATTATTGATACGCATGTTGTTTTTAATGTAAAAATAACATGTCTTTAGAATCTTTGTCATTTGATTCATTTAAATTGTAATTAAAAAAAATGAAAGCCCCGACAAACGCTTGCATTTGTTTTCTCCCATAATATTTAATTCAATAAATCAAAAACATTAAGTCGGAAGCCTTCCATTATTCTGGTCAAAACTGTTTTTTCTTCAAAATATCCGTATAAACCACCAACATATTTCATCTCAAAGTAGGGACGGTACAAGAACCCTATAATGCTCTCTTGGTAGTCGGGTCAAGGTTATGTCAAACTGATAAAATATTGAAAATTCTTAATGTATTTTGCATGTTTTTTATTTAATTTCGTTTGATGTGTTTGAGCTTTTGATTTTGCCATTTGCTTAGGAACTTTCCGTTAAGAGGCCTAATTGTTAAAGGTTTTATAACGAGTGAGAATTAGATATCGCTTGTTATCAACTCGAGTTATTTAATTTTAATATAATAATAAACGAACTCTCGGCGAGTTTATTATTACTATCTAAATTAAATTACGAACTAGACTTGATATCCAATTATCACGAGTTGTTATACCTTTTGTCTCTCATTGTCAACACTCTTATTGTGTTAAATGAAAATCCCACGAATCAATGAACTAGATTTGTGCACATACCAGTATGACGACACAATCATAAGAGGACACTTATATAGAAGCTAAATCCTACGAACCATTTGTTAACTAAAGTTACACAAAACATATGTCCACTAGATAGTAATTAATTAGGATATTTGTTTATATTAGAATGACTGAAAGTAGAATACAGACATTTCTTTGAATTGTGTGTCTAATCCGACGGGTTTAAATTTTGTCATAAAATCAATCATTTGAAACAGATATTCCATATCGGTCAACCAACTCGTGATGGCGTCCGTAAAATTTACGAAGGATGATTTCAACTTCACCATTTGGAACTCTTGGTGTAATAGCTTCCTAGTGAGCAGCAACCAGGAAATCAAGGAAATCATAATAGGAAATACAAGCCCTGGAATATCGTATCAACCTGGAGATATATACTCCGTATGCAGGCGCTGCTGGAATGTTGTTACATAGAAATTGAAAGTTCACAATTGGAAAGCTGAACTCATATCTTTTGTCGTAAAATTTAGTTTTCAACCGACCATCATTGTCAATTTCTAGATGCTAGTCAATATATGAGGCAGACTTAACTGTATCTGTTGTATCCTTTATCTCAAGTTCGATGGTATAGATGAATTCAACATAGTCACCAAATTTTAAATTATTTAGTGAGAGAACATCATCTGTATACCGGAAAATGAAGTTAACGGATACTACTAACTTCTTTTCTTTCTTGTTAAGAAGTTCCTGTATGAAATCAGCCTGACTGATATGAATAAAGAACAAGTCGTCAAGAAGAGAGCAGAGTTGATTCCCATTGGAATGCCTATTATTTTTAAAACACATCATCCGTAAACACTTGATTATTGTCACATTAAGCTATTGTTTGTGTTTGTGTTATTCAACCAGTTTTGTCAACACAATGGTGGCTTTACTTATACGTACCTGTATATCATTAAACAATGAAATTTAAATGCATGGAGATTCCATGTTAGTGTCAATGAAATAGCAATCCAACGACAAAATGATTATAGATAATTCTAATTATGCAAATTCATTCGACGGATCCACATGTTCCACAAGTAATTTAATCAACAAACTGTCTTGCATTTTATGATATTATAACAGAACTTAACATATTTCTTTATATTTAAACTGCAATCTTTTAATCGTACTATGTTAGATTTAAGCCTAGTATAGTATTTGGGTCGACAAATTTATGCAAAAACTATGCATTATTCGACATAATTCATTAGTCTATACCTCATTTAGTTGGTTACCACTACACTGAAAGTAATAATGCAACACTTAACAGTGGGTCAGATTCTAAACCAAATTATTTACTAGTACAGAAAACTTACATGTATACTTATATCATATAATGTTTTGAAAATTTTGTGGTACGATTTCATTTTTTTTTTGTTTTAATTATCATTGACTATGAAAAGTATCAGAATGTGTGTTTATATTTTCTTATTATTATTTGAACATTACTATTCATTTGATATGAAAAATTCCATTAATAATGTTTTGTCTGGACATTTGTGATAAGATTTAGTTTGTTTCTTCAAAACTCAAAATTCACCCTTTTCAATCAAAATTAATATATATATATATATATACAGGCGATTTGGTGTCACGATATCTCAGTAGCATGAGTTCGAATCCGGCGAGGAAGAACAAAAATTTGCGAAAGCAAATTTACAGATCTAACATTGTTGGGCTGATGTTTACACGAGTTTTATATACAAAAATGTACACAGCCATATATCGCCATCACTGCTGGTGATCCGATGGAGAAATTTGTTGTAGAGTTGTCACTGGTTCAGACGTACTTATAAATATAATTATTTCTGTGACTGTATCTTGCATTAATTTGTAGGATCCTTTACAATAAATATTTCAGCTGATCTGTAACAATTCCATCTTCATGCCTTATATATCATGTACTGTATTACGACGCTAGATTAAAACTGATGAGGAAAGGTTACACTCGGCCACCGAAAGCTTTATTATTGTGAAGCCTAGGTGGTCGTGTGGTCTAGCGTGTCGGATACAGTGCAGGCGATTGGTGTCACGATATCTCAGTAGCATGAGTTCGAATCCCGGCGAGGAAGAACAAAAATTTGCGAAAGCAAATTTACAGATCTAACATTGTTGGGCTGATGTTTAAATGAGTTGTGTATAAATATATATATATATATACCCTCGAAGATATTTTGGTAAAGAATGCATCAGATGTAATATTTTTAATGTTGATATTCTGTCAGGCAAGCCACCAAACGGTGTATTTGGGATTTGTTATATACTCGGGTTATAGTCGCACATAAACTTCGTCATTATGCAGGGATTGACACTTCAAAATCAATCATTGACCAAAACAGTATATCTACAAGAAGTTTCCGGATGTGGCAAGAAAATCAGGACGGATTCAAACAGAAAGATTTTGAATCAGAGAAAACTATACACCTTATAATCAGCATGAATTTATCAGATAACAATAACAATACGAATTCTAAAAATCCAAACAGAAAATAAGGCGTTGGTACTTTAATTCAGTCACGGACCGCGCTATTGCGGTTATGTTCTAGTTGTCTTATATAATTATCAACATAAGTAAGTATCTAAAATGGATGTTTAATTAATAAATGTCAATTCGCATCACGTTTTATTAATCTTATTGAAAGAAAACATTTGATCAAATAAGTATAGACTGTAAGCAAATTTTACAATAGAGACTTTTAATAATTTTGAAAAGCACCATAAATACAATAAAAGATAATTGACTACATCAAAGAGAAAATGACGGTCTGAATCAGGGTCATTCATTTCTGTATTGTTTAATTTTTGGACAATTTTTTTTCTTTTCTTTAGTTTTTTTTGTCTATTTTACTCTATTCCGTATAATTAAGTACTTCATTATTCAAACGGATGTAGCAAAACGGATGTAGCAAAGAGAAGATATTGATTGAATTATGTGAAAATGTAATCCTCTTCACCAAGGCGATTTAGTACCCTGTACTTTATAATAGATGTTTCCGATTTGCTACCGTACTTACCATAGTACAAACTAGGAGTCGTTATTGAAATTTTGAAAATAATTAGTATATGCCCTTAATGTCAACGTATATTTTATGAATTATAATCAAAGTATTTGAAGGATTTTATTTTAGTTACAACTTGGTGTTATTTCACGTGGATATTTTATTCATTTATAGCAATCAATATGTTTTGTAATCGATTATGCTTTCAACAACCAGTTGCAAGTAATCGTTGCACGAGCAGTTTATAATTTAGAATTATTTCCGCTGACATTGCGCCAGCAAAAGAAGCTAGATATTAAGCGCATTCATATTCTATCTAATGTTCGCCTGTTATATTGATATGATAGTTTACAATCATTAGGTCGGCATTTTGTGGGTAGGATTTTAGAAAGATGATATAATAAGAGCTATTTTATCATACAAAATAGACCTCATTAAAAATTTATTAAAGATCAACATAAATAGAAAACCAGTCGTGCATTTATTGCCACACAAAAAAAAACTTATATAATAAAACTTGTGCACAACTAAATTATCTTATAAAGAATCATTAACAAAGTGCTCTAGAAACGAATAAAAATATAAGCTAGTTTTGCTTTTATGAATTTCAATTTCTTTAATTATACTTATGATGAATAAGATAATCGCATGCATCAAATGATACCCCAAAATAACACTTACGTTTGAATTACGTAGCAAATCGGAAAACCTCTAATGAAGGTTCCCTAAATGGTGAGGGCTAGGGTCTTGTATGAGAGTTATGCTTAAACCTGGGGTTAGTAGAGTGTAGCGCTATATGGAAAAGGTCTCTGAGTTAAATAAAACCTAAAGAATCTGTCATACTATTTTTAAATAATATATTAAATTAGAATTTCAACAAAATATAAAACTTTACATTGAATAAATGTTCATTTGGAAATTCTAGTTGTTGTTATTTGTATATATAGAATAGAAATGGTCAATCGAACTCAATTTCTGAGTTTACTCAGATATCAAATAAAACAGATGTGTGTTTATTTTCAGTTAACTAAACAAATACAACCCGATGATTTAAGATATAAATGGCACACCAACCAACTTATTTGTTTTCATAGTTGCTATGACATAATATTACGTTGCAGTATAAATTTGCACACCGATCATTTTAGGTAAAGCGCATATTGAACTCCTATAAGCATCGACACAAACGGTAAGTTGTTTTAGTTTTGATTGACATGTATCATGACAGCTATATAATTTTGGTAAAAGGGTCAATTAAAACAATTCACGACCACTTTGCAACTGAAATTAAAACGTTATCGATCATTTCTTTGATTATGTTAACATTTAGTTTGTTTATTATTGATACGCATGTTGTTTTATTAATGTAAAAATAACATGTCTTTAGAATCTTTGTCATTTGATTCATTTAAATTGTAATTAAAAAAAATGAAAGCCCCGACAAACGCTTGCATTTGTTTTCTCCCATAATATTTAATTCAATAAATCAAAAACATTAAGTCGGAAGCCTTCCATTATTCTGGTCAAAACTGTTTTTTCTTCAAAATATCCGTATAAACCACCAACATATTTCATCTCAAAGTAGGGACGGTACAAGAACCTATAATGCTCTCTTGGTAGTCAGGTCAAGGGTATGTCAAACTGATAAAATATTGAAAATTCTTAATGTATTTTGCATGTTTTTATCTAATTTCGTTTGATGTGTTTGAGCTTTTGATTTTGCCATTTGCTTAGAACTTTCCGTTAAGAGGCCTAATTGTTAAAGGTTTTATAACGAGTGAGAATTAGATATCGCTTGTTATCAACTCGAGTTATTTAATTTTAATATAATAATAAACGAACCCTCGGCGAGTTTATTATTACTATCTAAATTAAATTACGAACTAGACTTGATATCCAATTATCACGAGTTGTTATACCTTTTGTCTCTCATTGTCAACACTCTTATTGTGTTAAATGAAAATCCCACGAATCATTGAACTAGATTTGTGCACATACCAGTATGACGACACAATCATAAGAGGACACTTATATAGAAGTTAAATCCTACGAACCATTTGTTAACTAAAGTTACACAAAACATATGTCCACTAGATAGTAATTAATTAGGATATTTGTTTATATTAGAATGACTGAAAGTAGAATACAGACATTTCTTTGAATTGTGTGTCTAATCCGACGGGTTTAAATTTTGTCATAAAATCAATCATTTGAAACAGATATTCCATATCGGTCAACCAACTCGTGATGGCGTCCGTAAAATTTACGAAGGATGATTTCAACTTCACCATTTGGAACTCTTGGTGTAATAGCTTCCTAGTGAGCAGCAACCAGGAAATCAAGGAAATCATAATAGGAAATACAAGCCCTGGAATATCGTATCAACCTGGAGATATATACTCCGTATGCAGGCGCTGCTGGAATGTTGTTACATAGAAATTGAAAGTTCACAATTGGAAAGCTGAACTCATCTCTTTGTCGTAAAATTTAGTTTTCAACCGACCATCATTGTCAATTTCTAGATGCTAGTCAATATATGAGGCAGACTTAACTGTATCTGTTGTATCCTTTATCTCAAGTTCGATGGTATAGATGAGTTCAACATAGTCACTAAATTTTAAATTATTTAGTGAGAGAACATCATCTGTATACCGGAAAATAAAGTTAACGGATACTACTAACTTCTTTTCTTTCTTGTTAAGAAGTTCCTGTATGAAATCAGCCTGACTGATATGAATAAAAGGACAAGTCGTCAAGAAGAGAGCAGAGTTGATTCCCATTGGAATGCCTATTATTTTTAAAACACATCATCCGTAAACACTTGATTATTGTCACATTAAGCTATTGTTTGTGTTTGTGTTATTCAACCAGTTTTGTCAACACAATGGTGGCTTTACTTATACGTACCTGTATATCATTAAACAATGAAATTTAAATGCATGGAGATTCCATGTTAGTGTCAATGAAATAGCAATCCAACGACAAAATGATTATAGATAATTCTAATTATGCAAATTCATTCGACGGATCCACATGATGACCGCGATCTGATAACCCTTCTGGAGCAACTGAAATAACACAAGGTTTTAGTTGGGTTTGTGTTGCTCAGTCTTTAATGTTTTTGATGTATTTTCCTAATAAGTCTTTTGCAAACGAAACGCGCGTCCGGCAATTTCGATCCCGATATCTATGATCAGTTTATTCTGTTGTTTGTCTTTTCGTCGATTTTCGTACAGTAGTTGTTCAAACCTAATAAATCGATTAAGGAGATAAAATTAAATCGAGGTACTAAGCATTGAGAGAATAGAATAAATTTCGAAAAGTAGCGAGAGTAGTAGCGTCGACAAGATAAAAATCTCATACAATGCATGGATTACCTCTTACGGATATCTTACAATCAAGAATAACAATTAATCAGTAAATTTTAAGATAACAAGACTATTCTGGTATCAAAAGACTTAAGGCCACGAAACCATTTACTGAATTGAGATATACATACATCGTATTTGTCAACGTGGTGGTGACCATATTACGTATGTAGTGTCGAATTCAGTCGTTCTTCTACATAACTTAGTGTTCGAGCAGTATTTGTATATGGTCTCGACCGTTAATGAAGTCCAAAAGTGTGAACATGCACGAACGTAAAAACGCTGTACGATTGGGGAACAAAGGGTTTGTTACTGCTAAAAAAGTAGACAATTTGAAAGATGAAATCAAAACGTTTTAATGGATTGCAGTTTTAATTCGTCAATTTGTGTCAAAATAGAGAAAAATATCAAGTTAGGAAGCAAACCTTCTTGTTTTAAAGGATCCTTCACCTCACTAGGATAAATGAGATGCAAGCACTTACTGGTATGGTATGTTTTAGTGATAAGACATCATCACGATATCTAAAAAATGTTTTTACAAGTTTACAAGATGCCTTTTGTTTTTGAATCGAGCAAGATTTAATAATGGCTTTGGTATCAATCTAAATGTTTCGAATGATTTCTATATTGATGTCCTATTTTACAAAACATCTATGATGTGCCTAACCTTTTCAATACCATCTTTGCATCGATTAAACCTTTTAGTATATTTTGCATTATAGATGACTAGTAATTATGCCGATAATTACTCTGGAGGCGCCAATAATATCCAGTATATATACTGAAAACTTATATTTAAACATTTACTATAATAATTGAAGACGTGTATGAATCATGTCAAATAAAACCAAATGTTATTAAAAATATGTTATTTAAATTACTTTGAACATAACACTTTCGAAAAGTCATGTTTTGATTACTCACTAGCGTAACATAGATTGAATTCTTCGTGGTTGAAATTATCTAAAATACTTTACAATTAGGTGTCCTTCAAACGTCAGATATACACCAGGTAAATGATTATGAATTATACAATTATACCGTACCAAAACATGTTTGCAGTCACTTGTAACAACCTTAATAATTATACTTCATGTCAAAATGCCAGATTTTGATTGGTTAATACGAGGAGACAATTTACTCTATCCCATGGCAAATACTCTATTACCCTTCACGGAGACGCTTGCTCAAGTGTACGCTTTAATAAATACGGATGTTATGTACAAGACAACATAGTTTATTACTTTGAATTTGAAAATTTAATAGACAGTAATAACAGAACATTCAGTATAATAAATTAAATTGCACATATATCTGAGAGGGTGAAAGAACAGATTGTTACCCTCGAAAAGACATTGTCAAGCTTGGCTTCGCCTCAGTTGACAATGTTTTCTGGGGTAACAATCTGCTCTATCAACCTCTCAGCTATGTTATTTATATATAGTCTTACTTTGTTAACAGTCATGTTTTATCTTCTTACACTTTAATATATAAAATGTATTAACTTCAATCGGCCATATTCAATTCAAAATAATCATATTCAATGAACCACCAATTTGTCACATATGACGTCAAATAGGTCAGATTCAAATTCTCTGCCTTGATTTGTATGAATTTGAAATGGATCGCCAAATCTTCAAAAAATTTTGTGACAAATTTGTCAGCTACTGTAAGAGCTAGGTGTTTCGTATTGCATAAGGTTCTGTCCATTTAGTGAAATAATCTTCCAATACCATTATGTTTTCATTTCTATCTCTAGTTATAGAGAAAAGACTTATGATGTAAATAGCTATTTTGTCTTAAGGATCTGTAGAGACACTGGATTTCAAAGGTGATGTACCTTTCCTGATCGAGGTTTCCCTTTAGCACTAATGTCACAACTTCAATTTTATGGAATCTGACATATTTGGTCAATAAAATCGTTTCCTTAGAGTTTTCCCCAAATGAGCTGAACATTTTGTACAATGTTACTGCGGAAAGATGAAATTTTGTATCTGTTGTGGAGCTATAAATTGATAAGCAAGACCTTGAATTTCTTTTTCAATCATTTTACATAACATATTATTATGAATGGTTAAAGACACACATAATCCATCTGAATAGTTGGTTTCTTTTGGTTTGTTTCAATTTCGAATTTTAAAGTTTTCATCAGATTGTAACAAATTGCTCAATATAAAACTTAAACTTTGGTCATACTCTTGGATTTCTCTCCATTTGCGATTCGACCAATAACTGAGCCAGTTTGCTATTGCGTCAAAACTAATTTCTTCCGTATTGGCATTGATTGAATCTTTTCCGGATTACATTTAACGCCTTCCACAGAGAAAATGTGTCCTAAAATTTGTCTTCTGTTCGAAAACATTAGCATTTACTCGATTTCAGTTTAAGATTCGCCTCTCTAAAGCACTGAAATACTGGTTTCAAACTATTAAAAGCTAAAACGTTACTCCTGAGACGGCTTACTATAGCAGAAGAATTGCATAAACCCGTCTGCATTAAAAGAAACTGATACAAAACTTTGTCGAAAAGACAGTTTGGTTTTGGCTTTTCGGCAATATATACCAAAAAAAAAAAAACCCGCTAGCTAAATCAAAGGATGAAAACCACTTTCCGCCGCTTTAGGTATCAACAGTGTCATCAATACGCGGTAATGGATAGGCGTCTTCCATTTAATTTTTAAGGTCCACACAAAACACATGGAACGATTCCTTCTTCACAAGGCACACCGAGGCTGCAACATGAACTACAGCTGGGTTCAATTAATTTTTGTCAATAAAGTTTGTTCAATTCTTCCTCTAGCACAATCCTTCGTGTGGATATTTTGAAGGTTTTGCGTCACTTTTACCTATATAGTGTTTTACTTAAACAGTTCGCCCAAGAGAACCATCACGACCCACAAGTATAGGTTTATACTCAAGTATACGAAAAGACATTTTTATTCATCTTTAAAATATGTTAATACTTTATCTAACATTGATTCTAAATGCTCAGGCATGTGTATATCTATTAAAGCATTAATTTGTTCTGATATGTTTTCAGATTTTGAATCTATTTGTGACTCATCGTTATAATCATACAAAACTTTGTCGATTATCATCAGGGTGCAATCTTTTCGCATTGTTTTATTCGAACTGGTTTTGATTCAAATTCATAATAGCTAAGTGAATTTTGTTTTCCGAGTCAACTAGGCTTTTGCTGCCAAAAGAATGTTACTTTTCACACAGTCAAATGGCTCAATAATGCCAATGTCATTTATACATGAATCTCATTCGGAAGCCTCAATATTCATTTCACTATTTGCAGGAATTGAAATTTGCCAAACTATTTAAATACTTGAACAAGGTGAACTATTACCTTTAGATGAATGGATACTGTGAGCTTTGGAACATTAACACTGAGTTCTAATTTGAATATCAATTTCATTTTGTTTGAAAGAAATTCATTCCGCAGATACCAGATCGCCTCGAATAAATCTTTTTGTATATTTTGCATTATAGATGTCAGTAATTATTGTGGAGGCACAAACTACATTCTACATATATATATTGAAAAAAATATATTTAATTGAAGATGAATATGAATCATGTTAAAGATGGTTAAACCGAATGTTGTAATAATAACTTATTTAAATTACTTTGAACATAAAACTTTCGGAAAGTAATGTTTTGATCACAAACAAGCGTAAAATAGCTTGAATTCTTCGTGGTAGAAATGATTTTAAATACTTTACAATTAGTTATCCTTCAAAGGTAAATGAGAGAAAATGATATTTAGATATTCAACAGGTAAAAAGTGAAATAACAAAAATACCGAAGTCCGAAGAAAATTCAAAACGGAAAGTAATGATTATGAATGAAACCGTACCAAATAATGTTTGCAGTCATTCGCAACAATTTTAAAGGACTTGCATAGTTAAGAGTCATGTTATGACTACACTTTAATAATAACATTACATGCATGTTTTATTAGAATCCGTAATAATTTTGATTGGCTGATAACAATCGTGAGGCACTCAAATGTCATATTTTATGTCTGTATCCAATACAAAAGCTATTAATGTACGTGTTATCACTGACAATGCTAAAATAATGAAGAAAACAAGATGTAACTCTTAATTTCATGGTTGTAGCATAAAAAGTAGTTATAAGAATTGAATGCTCTTTTATAATTTTATATGATTGTAATATCGTTGATCGTGCACTCATTTTAATATTCTTCGGTCAACGCTTTTCACACCAATAATATGATAACATTGAGCATTTAATTCTTAAATATATAAAATGTATTAACTTCAATCGCTTCTATTCATTTCAATATTATCATATTCAATGAACCACAAGATTTCAGTTCGAAGAAATATCCTATAAACTATCTATCACTGTCGTCATTACAATTTTATTCCTCCTCATGTTACAAATTTTCCACTTATAGACCTAAAGTTTAAAATAAGATAACATGAACATTTGAATTAGAATGGAAATAAAACTTACCAAAGTTGATGATAAAACAAACACGCGTTTCGTCAACACTCATTTGTCCTCGAATCTAAACAGTTCGGAAATCAAATAAAGTACTACAATGAATAGATTTGAAAACTAAAATCAATTAAGTAGTGCTAATTTAAACCATTTAAGTCTGAATATAGAAAACATTATTGATTCAAATAAATTAGTCATATAATAGATGGTTAATTTACAGAAAATGACTGCAATAATTATATATCATATCAAAGAATGGGTCACCTACATAAACGTCAATAGTGTAGAGAATGGCACTCTTCCTACATGAGGCATCAATTTAGATGTCCCTATTCAGAAATGATTACAGTCCATATATCCTGCATAGCAAAACATATTTCCCTTTCTTGCGTGGGTTTAACTGGCGGATTGTACGAATTTTATACTCAAGATAGCCCTTGGTATGGCAAATATTTTAAACTTAATTCAACGGTTATTAACAGATCACCAGATACAAGGCCGTGTTTGGTTTTGATGCAAAGATATGATCATATTCATCTTCACTTTCTCATGAGATTCTTAATTTAATTCTTAATTTATTTACTATTACAGAATTGAAGTTCAGGTCGTTCCCCATTAAATTCAATGTTATTGATAAAAGTACTGATGAAAATCAGTACTTCTAAATTAAAAGTCACTCCCAGTGTAAATAAATAGCTTTATTCAAACTGATTCCTTAAAATATAGTTTCTATATACTATGCCTGAAATAACAGAGATATTTACTACTTCCTGATTACAATTGGTCACTTCGAGTTGACATTTTCAAGGTCATGCGACTCCTAATGCACAACAGTTTTGGCTTTATCATACAACAGCAAGAATTTATAGCAAAGGTGAAAACCTGGAACATCAAATTTACATTTGACATTGACATCAATTTCTAGGTCATTAAGGAAGGATCTGAAAGCAAAATACCCAAGGTCTCTACTTCATATGTTTGGGAGTTATATGACCATACAACTTATTGTAAACTGTCAAGGAAAGAAAATCCTATTTAAAATACCGTACTCTTTTGACATGTCGCAACTGACAATGTTGTATAGTTATTTTCTTTTGTCATTATTTATAACAAGCTCTTATGAAAAGTGAAATCAATCAAAATCCAAATTTAGAACATGACTTTGACCTCAAATTCCTTTTGTAAACCGCGGATCTTTAATCTAGATATCTTAGGTAAAAATCACTTAAGGTTCATGAGTTCCGTTAATATATCAAATATATACATAAGGGAAATAACTCTCATATTGATTCTCCATATCGCTTTTATCAAAATTGACCAAAACTTTCTAAGGATGTAACGAACAATTAAGAAAAATAATTTTGTTACGAAGGAGATATACTCGCAGGAAAAACAGTATTAAGGGAGATAATAAATATAAGAAGATATAAGTCTATAAACAAAAATATGCTGTCAAACAGGGTGAGTATTAGAAAGCGCAATAACTGTTCGATAAGGTATAAGGTCAATAAGGTAGATAATAAAATTGAGAATGGAAATGGGAATATGTCAAAGAGACAACAACCCGACCAAAGAGCAGACAGCAGCCGAAGGCCACCAATGGGTCTTCAATGCAGCGAGAAAATCCCGCACCCGGAGCTGGTCCTCAGCTGGCCCCTAACTAAAATTGTGTGCTAGTTCAGTGAAAATGGACGTCACACTAAACTCCAAAACATATAAATGAACTAAAATTAAAAACATACTAGACTAACAAAGGCCAGAGGCTCCTGATTTGGGACAGGCGCTAAAATGCAGCGGGGTTAAACATGTTTTGTGAGATCTCGTAAGCTACTTCTGGTTTCGACAATTTCACTGCCGATATCAAATGAAAGGATATTTTATACTGAATCGAAAATATATGACTGCTACTGACTTTTCTGTAAATCATGGAGTTAATATTCCACTTCTGGTTTACAAAAGTCACTACTAATATCATTATATAGCTTTCTTTTTGTTTATTTCGAATATATATGGTTTCTCTATGGTTTTGCCTGTAATGAAGGAGATAATTTCTACTTCCGGTTAAGAAAATGATTTTGACCTTTACCTCATTTTCCAAAAGAATGGCGAAAGATACAGAGGGACAGTCAAACTCATACATTGAAAATAAACTGACAACGCCATGCTAAAAATAAAAGATAAACAGACAAATAATAGTACACAAGACACAACATAGAAAACTAAAGACTAAGCAACACGAACCCCACCATAAACTGGGGTGATCCCAGGTGCTCGGAAGGGTAAGCAGATCCTGCTCCACATATGGCACCCGTCGTGTTGCTTATGTTATTACAAATCCGGTAAATAGTCTAATTCGGTAGGTCACATTCGTGAAAAGGGACGGGTATCGACTAAAGGAACATATCCGATATCATCTGTGATATCTTCCAAGTTATGGCCAAAAGGATCTGAAATCAGAAGATCCTCGGTCTTTACGGGGTTTATAACTAAGGTTTACATGCCGAATAGTAAAACAGTGACGAGCAGATAACTCCTAGAAGATATCACTATATTGCTATGCTCAAGATTGACCGAAGCTTCCTTGGAATATAGGGAACAATTAAAACAAAATTGTCAATAATTTTGTTATAACGGAGTTGCATACACAAGACAGTGTATCTCTTACGAAGAAAATTGTTCGGTTCAGAAGGGTCAAATTCTAAAGTGAATAAACAGTATATCATATACCAGTATCTAAGCGATATGTTGCAAACCAAAATTACACGCAAGAAACAAATTCGGCGGAAGAAACACAAATATTAATTAAAACCAATTGTTTGTGAACAATTGAAGGTCTTTCCACCTCACCATCGACAATAAAAGATTAAATTTTAAAACGGTGTGAGAAAATGTCACTTATGGTTCATATGATTTGTTACTTCAAACTAGTTCTAAAAATATAAGGTTTCCTTGGAACGTTTTCATTAAGTTAGAGTGTAAACAGCTACTTCCGGTTAAATAATGTAACTTTTAAAAGGTCATATATCTACACCTAATGCAAAGACCTTATGGTTTTATAATGAACAAGTACGAATTTTTTGCAAAGGTCAAAATCTGGGACGTAAAATTTACCTATGACCTTTATTTCAATTTCATGGTCATAGGTTAGTGATCTGAAATCTAATGATCCCAGGTCATTCACTTGTATGGTTGAGGAGTTATACTGATTTCAAATACAATATGGGAGAAAACTGCTATAAAGAATCACCAATATACTTAGACTGAAATGGGTTGAAGTTGATCCTCGTCGTAAACAATAATTTGGCAAAAGCTTCTTATCATTACTAGTTATCAAAGGTACCAGGCTTATAATTTAATACGCCAGACGCGCGTTCCGTCTACATAAGACTCATCAGTGACGCTCAGATCAAAATTAACTGTTATGGTTTCTTTAAAATAAAGATAATAAGCAAAATTGAAAATTAAAAATATGACATTGACCTCAATTTCCTCTTAATGGACCAAGTACTTCATATCAAAAGACTTTAGGTGTATATGAAATAAAAGTGCCGGAAGAAGAAAGAAAATAATCAGAACAAAATCAATAGGTCTTTTTACAGAAAACTGGAAAGATCTAATTAAAAACAGTTGTTCAGGGAACAATTGAAGGGCTTTGCACATCAATTTTCTAAATGATTGATAAGAAGTAACTTCCGGTTTACTCAAAGTTACTATTGGGGTCCAATCATACGTTTCTTCATACTGATTCAATAAATATATGGTCTCTATATACTTTTGTCTGAAATAAGAGATAAGTTGCTTTATCCGGTTTAGAAATTGACACTTCCAGTCTCAAATGATGGCGTTATTCACACCAATTCCAAAATATATAGTTCTATATATTTTGCCTAAATTAAGGAGATTATTTCCAGCTCATGGTTTAGAAAATATCAGTGCCGGTCTCATATGATGCCTACATTTACACTGATTCCAAAATAGGTGTTTTTTACCCTTTTCCTGTTTTAAGGAGATATCTAATATCTAATTTTGTTGCTTAGTCTTTAGTTTTCTATTGTGTCATCTGTACTATTATTTGTCTGTTTGTCTTTTTAGTTTTGGCCATGGCGTTGTCAGTTTGTTTTCGATCTATGAGTTTGACTGTCCCTCTGGTATCTTTCGTCCTCTTTTTTCTACTACTTCCGCTTTATTGAAGGTTACTTCTGGTCTCAAATGATAGGTTTATGTATGCCCTTTTTAAAGTATATGGTGTCTCGGTACTTTTCCATGAAATAAGTGTTGTTGTTATTGGTTTTGGTAGGCGGCTTACTTGTGTAGTAATTGCGCCTTAAATTCATATAACATAAATATTATGTATATACGCTAATTCCTTAATTCATTTTAGAATTACATTTTGGCGGGTATTTATATGAAACTGTAACGGACAGGGTTGAAAATGTTACAATAAAGTATACATTTGTACATAAAAAGCAATGATAAAAAAATTAAAAGGATAATGAAACAAAGCAACAACAAAAACAAACCTAATGAAATGTAAACTATTAACTGAAAGGTACCTTTGTGTCGTCTGTGATATACTTATAAAAATAAAGTATATTAAGAGACATAGAATGAGACATGTGCTAGTTAAATGCTACCAATGCAAGGACGTCTCCACGATTGATGTAGCAGATAACGAATCCTTTGGCACGGATTGAGATTTTGTGGTTGTTCCTTTTCCATAACGTTCGCGTATATTGTTCCGAATAACATTCCAAAGACATAGTTGTATTTAGTGATTCCTCCTTCCTGACGAGAAAAAATCCTGAGAAATCACACCTACCTACATCCTTAGTCGCCTATTTAGATATGTAATACATATAAGAAGTGATAATAGAAAATATGAAAAAAATTTAATACCAGTATTGCAATTGTTTGATTTTTTTTTAAGTAAAGAGATTGTCAGCAAGACAATAGTGCAGGGTTGTGCATATATATTTACAATAATCTGTGTGTTTGTCTAACTGACAATAAATCGGTATCACTAGAATTTGTACTAGAGGATATTGTCAGTTAACTCCGACACGAAGTAAGTAAACAGTATTTGTCAGGAAAAAATACAATATCACTTTAAGAGTCTCACAAACGGACAATTACAGTCATATTTTTAGAAATTAAGAAAAACAACACACTAAGCTCATATATTTAAGAATAGAAACATTTGCTACAGCCTTTTATATAAAGGTGTTACTAAAATTTGTATGAATAATTTTACAGGTGTTTCAATGAGAGATCTATGACTCCTTGATTTTTAAGTGTTGCAAACATCTGTTTTCTTAGCGCATCATATTTTGAGTAGATTAATAGAAAGTGTGCCACATCGTCTGTGACTTTGAAATTTTCACAAATTTCACTGGGACTTTTCCTATTGTGTAAAGATATTTATTGACATTAATAGAGCCAGATCTTAATCTGAATATGATTCGTTCATTTTCGCTATTCCTTTGTGGAATAGTAATCCTAAAAGATACATCATTTTGGATGGAGTGAAGTAATCTTTCCTTGGGGTTGTCTGACCACTGTTTGCCATATTTGTTTTAAGATGTTTTTGTTATACATTTGATGTCTTCTTTATATAGGGAACATAACAATCTATTGTAAATTCATTAAGAGCCACTTTGGCTGTCTGGTCTGCAATTTCATTTCCTAAAATTTTGACGTGGCTTGGTATCCACTCAAATATTATGTTACTACCTAGTTTGACTAAAATATAATATTGTACTGTAACGGCCAAAAATCACCTTTAAATTGTGGCCAACAAAGACAAAAATCAATAATAAAATTTAACAAGATTTATTATACACAAGTTTTCAAGAAGTATTAAACAAATAGAAATGTCAACTTAACTGTCAAAATATATGTCCGATCTTTTCTTTATCCGGAATTCTTCTTGGGAATCCAAACAGAATATTACGTCAAATAGGTCACAATCTAGTATGATGTTCGTAAATAAAAGTGTCGATCCGATTGAGAGACCTTCTGAGAATATTAATGTGTATGTCTGAATGTTTAACTTTAGTGTCTGCATATATATTGTTGTCACGGAAATCTCTAGAACATTGTAGAAAGGAAACTCCTATAAAACTGTATAACAGAAGTTTAAATTACGCATCTTTTATTATGATCATTCTGGAATAGAAAGTTCTAATCATTCCATCAGTCTCTATGATTGTTCCATTGATTTCTAAACTGCACAGTCACAATACTATTTTGTAAACAACTACAAATATTATATAAACATATTATAAAGCCACACAAATTAGGCCAACTAAATAAATATGGTAGTTACAATATCATAACACCTTCCCCTTTAAAAAAATTTGCGTGTAACAAGAACTTTTCATAAACAATATATACAAAAATACTTAGTATGTATATAGTGTTTTAATAAGATCTAGATAAAGCATCTGCTATTACATTATCTTAACCTTTAATATGTTTTACAATAACATCATAATTCTGTAACAATAAACTCCACCTAGTCAATCTCTGGTTCTTGTTTCTCATTTTATGTATGAAGGTGAGAAGATTATGATCAGTATAAACAAGAATAGGATGCATAGTGGGATTTAAATATACATCAAAATGTTGAAGTGCAGACAACAGGGCAAAACACTCTTTTCAATAGTTGAATAATTTTTCTGATGTTTATCTAATTTCTTAGAAAAATATGATATTGATTTCTCAACATTATCATCTGTTTCTTAATATAAAACGGCTCCAACTCCTACATCACTTGCGTCAACGGCAAGTTTGAATTATTTTCAAAGCCTGGAATGATCAGAACTGGACTATTAATTAAAAGTGATTTGCTGTTTTCAAACGCGTTTGACAATTATCACTCCAGATGAATTTAGAATCTTTCCGTAAAAGATGAGTCAATGGTTGAACAAAAGTAGCAATATTTGAACAAGATTTTCTCTAAAATCCAATCATGACTCAATATCTCATAGGTTGTTTTTTTTTTTATGTAGGAAAAGGAAATTTGGTAATTGCATCCACTTTAGCCATTATAGGTTTCACTTGACCTTGGCCAACTGTGTGCCCTAAATAATCAACAGTGGCCTTACAAAATTTACTTTTACCAAGATTAACAGTCAAGTTTGATTGTGGCAATCTATCAAAAGTATCATATAAATGTGTTAAATGCTCTTCCCAGCTATCACTATGTGCCTTAAAATCATCAATATAAGCATAACAACAGTCTACATCTTTTATAACATTATTGATCATTCTTTGAAATGAAGCTGGTGCACTTTGCATATCAAATGACAGTATATTGAAATAATCATAATCTGGTGTTACAAAAGCTGATATTTCACGAGCTCTCTGTGTCAATGATACTTGCCAGTAACCTTTCAATAAATCAAATTTGCTCACAAATATTGCTTGTCCAATGTTATCAATGCAGTCGTCTATCCTTGAAATCGGAATATTTTGAAACTGAATTTACTTTTCTGAAATCAGTTACGAAACGAAACGTTTTAACTGGTTTGGGCACAAGGAAACAAGGAGAGCTCCATTCACTGTTACTCGACTCAATGATATCATTGTCAAGCATAAATTTAATTTCTTGTCTCATAAAATCAAGTTTTAGCGGATTGAGCCGATAATGATGTTGTAATTGGAGAAGCATCGTCAACATCAACATCATGGCAAACAGCAGTGGTTTTGTTTGGCACATCTGGAAAAAGATTTTAAAAGAAAATACCAAAGCTTTTAATTTTTCTCTGCGATCAAAAGTGAGATGTGCAAGTTTTGAGTCAAAGTTTGACAAAATTTCTGAATTGTTTGTTCCATAGATTTTGAATCAAAAGATTGTTCAGTTATATCTGGTGTGTCATGATTGTTCTCCAATTTAACCATGGCTAAAGTGGCAACTGGTTTACTCTCACCTTCATTAGTACGCTCAAAATATGGTTTTAACATATCAATATGACACACACTATTTTGTTTACGCCGACATGGTGTTTTACAATATAATTCAAATCATTAATTTCACTCTCTGTGGTATAAGGACCACAATATTTTGCCTGTAAAGGATGTCCAGGGACTGGCGAAAATACAAGTACTTTATCACCAGGCTCAAAAACTCTGTCCCTGGCATTTTATCATATTTTCATCTTATTCTGAACAGTTTTAAGTTTTTCTGAACAATTTGACAAGCAGTATACAATTTTTCTTTAAATCTAGATACATAGTCTAGAAGATTCAAGTCAGTGTGTTCAGTAAGCCATTTTCTTTAACCAATTTCAAAGGTCCCTTACAGTATGACCAAACATCAACTCAAAGGGACTAAAACCAATGGATTCTTGAACAGCCTCTCGAACCGCAAAAGTAAAAAGTGAACACCATCATCCTAGTCTCTGTCAAATTAAAGACAAAAGTTCTAATCATGTTTTCAATATTTGATGAAAACGTTCTAAGGCACATTGAGCATCTGGAAGATAAGCACTTGACCTATACTGAGCAATCCCTAACTGGTACACGACTTGCTGAAATAAACCTGACATGAAGTTTGAACCCTGGACGGACTGTATGGATTTAGGAAGATCTACTGACGTGAAAAAAGCTTTGACAATAGTTGGTGTCTTGATATTCCTTAATGGAATAGCCTCAGGAAAGCAGTGGATGTACACATGATCGTCAATAAATACGCATTTCCAGTCTTGGTCTTTGGTAAAGGTCTAATGCAGTCAATTAGTACTCTGCTGAAAGGTTCTTCAAAGGCTGGAATTGGCAGAAGTGGTGCTGGTGGTATTTTGTGTTTAGGCTTACCAACAACCTGGCATATATGGCATGATTTGCAGTATTCTGCGACATCATTTTCAAGTCTGGGCCAGTACAAATGCTGCAAGATATTCAGGCAAGGGGTGTCATGGGCAAGACCAATAATTTCTTGCCTATAAACTTTAGGCACCACCATTTGGTATACCACTCTCAATTCCTTCGGTCTAATGAATGACTGTTTACGTCTGGCCATTGCATAATTACATTCTTGTTATTACTAGGTGGTCTTTCTATAGCCTTCTCTGAGCTACCGGGACCTTCAATGACGACAGAAAGGTCCATGTAATCAAACTGGTCTTCTTGCAAATCCTCGTTTTGTTGTTTTCTTGCCATCGTCCTAGTAACAACACAAGCTGGATACAGTTCAGCATAATCTTCAAGTGATTTAACATCAACCACCGGTTCACTGGAATATTTGGTTCAGCAATCACTTTGTTCCTAGCTAGATCATTTCCTAGCAATAATGAAACACCCTAAGCAACTGGTCCAGTTATCAAATCTGACTTCAGATAAATACGATGGAAGGGAACATCTATACAACAACTCAACACCTTGTAAAAAACGGAGGCACCAACAGAAGTCTCCTCGGACAAAGGCAACACACCTTCTAACAATAAAGTCTGAGATGCTCCAGTGTCTCGTAAAATCTTAATAGGCTGAGGATAAGTATTATCAACAATAGAAACAAACCCATCAGACATAAAGGGTTTATAATCCTCCATGTAATCACAAAACTGGACTTAAAAGCCTGACTCGCAGGACATTCCAACGTATTGGTAACAAGGGGTGTCGTTCAAGCAATGGTCTTGGGCTTATTATCTCTTTCATTCTTCTTCTGGAGTCTAAAACAATCAGCCATCAGGTGACCATTCTTCTTACAATGAGCACAAGTCAGTGACTTCTTCTCAAAAGTATAAAATTTTGGACTAGACATATTATAACTAGACTGATTCTGTGCAACAGGCTTACTATCAGTATGCTCAGTACTTTGATTCTTGTAATTTCTACGTGAAGTATTAAAATTTTGACCTTTGAAACTTCTTTTATGTGAAAGGGTATAATTGTCGGAAAAAACAGCTAAATCTTGTAATGTCTCAAACATTTTGTCATTTAAATGTGTTTTAAGTCTAAATGAACACACTGTTTGAACTCTTCTAATAACATCAATTAAGTAATCAAAATTTTAATCTATTTTCTTTGACGTAAGCCATTTATCAAATAGATCTTCTTTTTCCTGGCAAAATCAACATAGGTTTGTGAATCAAAATTTTATAAGACCGAAATTTCTGTCTATATGCTTCTGGCACTAGCTCATAAGCTTTCAAAACTTCTTGTTTAACAGTGTCATAATCAGAACTTTTTCTGATGAAAGTGGTGAGTAAATTTCAGCGGACTTGCCCTCAAAAACACTTTCCAGCAGTGTAGTCCAATAAGGCTTTTGCCAATTTAAAATTAGAGCAATTTTCTCAAACTGTGGAAAAAAACTGGGTTTTTTCACAAAATTTGGGAACCAAACGTATATTTTTGCTGCATCAAAATAAAGATGTTCTGATTTTGACTCTACATTAGTGTTGCTTTCTACTTTGTTGATCATTTCAATTTTCATTTCTCTATCTCTAACCTTTCCTTCATTTCAAAGAATGTCCAACGTAGATACAAGTATCTTGTCTTAGGGAGGGATACATCCTACTTTGTAAAGAATCACTCAAACAAAAATTCTCTGAAACTGACATTATCAAGATGCTTGATTTCTTGATTGACAACATATTTGTTACGTTTGGAGGACGTGTTTTCAACAAAGTATCGGCATTCCCATTGGAACCAATTGTGCCCTCTTCTTGCCGACTTTTTCCTATATTCTTATGAGGCTGACTTCATACAGGAACTTCTAAGGAAGAAACAAAGAGGTTAGCAATATTCTTTAACTTTACTTTTCGCTATATAGATGATGTTTTCTCACTAAATAATTCGAAATTTGGTGACTATGTTGAACGCATCTATCCCATCGAACTAGAGATAAAGGATACAACAGATACAGGTAAGTCTGCCTCATATCTTGACTAAAATCTAGAAATTGACAATGAGGGTCGGTTAAAACAAAACTTTACGACAAAAGATATGATTTCAGCTTCCCAATTGTGAACTTTCCTTTTCTATGTAGCAACATTCCAGCAGCGCCTGCATACGAAGTATATATCTTCCAATTAATACGATACTCCCGGGCTTGTATTTTCTATAATAATTTCCTTCATAGAGGTTGCTGCTCTCAACGAAGCTATTAAACCAAAAGTTCCAAATGGTGAAGTTGAAATCATCCCTTCGTAAATTTTACGGACGCCATTACGAGTTGGTTGACCGTTATGGAATATCCGTTTCACAGATGATATCGGATATGTTCCTTATGTCGTAACTACAATCCTGTTCCCTTTTCACGAATGTGACCTACCGAATTAGACTATTTACCGGGTTTGTTATAACATGAGCAACACGACGGGTGCCACATGTGGAGCAGGATCTGCTTACCCTTCCGGAGCACCTGAGATCACCCCCAGTTTTTGGTGGGGTTCGTGTTGCTTAGTCTTTAGTTTTCTTTGTTGTGTCTTGTGTACTATTATTTGTCTGTTTGTCTTTTTCTTTTTAGCCATGGCGTTGTCAGTTTATTTTCGAATGTCCCTCTGGTATATTTCGCCCCTCTTTCAAGTTCTACCTGTCTTTCATCTTTTCTTTTCAAATTGTTTTAATTTTACTTCGTTTTCCAATTGTTTTAATTTAAATCCATCTTCCATTTCTTATTCAAGTTGTTTTACTCTAAGTTCATGTTCTAATTCAAGCTAATTTGAAAGCATCACCCATGTCAACATTTTCGACCTTGAGTTCAAGAGCCTCTTCAACAAAGATTTCTGAGTCAACTAAATTGTCTATTATCAAATTTTTAATCATTTGTTTTCTCATAGATCCTCTAAAATTAATCTTTAGATGTTTAGCAAGCAACACTCATTCCTCTTTCTTTAAGTTATCAAATCCTTCCAGGTCTGGCGTTTTCAAAACTTACCGGCATTAAATGCCATTTTGTAGAATTTTGTTGGCTAATTCTAATTCTATAAATACAAAAATGTTAATCTGTTATTAACGTTCTCCTGGACGAGCCCCAATTTCTGTTACGGCCTGAAATCACCTTTATGTTGTAGACAACAAAGACACATATCAGTAATAAAATTTAACAAGATCTATTATACACAAGTTTACAAGAAGTATTACACAAATAGAAATGAAGACTTAACTGTCAAAATATATGTCCGATCTTTTGTCTTTTCTTTTCCGGAATTCTTATCGGAAATCCAAAAGAATATAACGTCCAATTGGTCACAATCTAGTATGATGTTGTTCGTAAATAAAAGTGTCAATTCAATTGAGAGAACTTCTGAGAATATTAATGTGTATGTCTAAATGTTTAACTTTAGTGTCTGTATATATATAGTTGTCACGGAAATCTCTAGAACACTTTAGAATGGCAACTCCTAGAAAACTGTATAACGGAAACTTCTTGAACAATGTAAGAAGTTTAGATTACGCATCTTTTATTATGATCATATTGGAATCGTTATGTAAGTCAAATAGAAAGTTCTAATCATTCCATCAGTCTATATGATTGTTTCACTGATTTCTAAACTGCACAGATAAGGCATGGAGAGCTGATAAAGAGTCGACAAATACAATCACATTATTTGGTTTAAATTCTTCTACCCATATAAGAGACAGAAATATTGCCATAAGCTCACAAGTGAAAATTGATATATTCTTAGGCAGTTTGAAACCTTTTTATTCCTATTTCGGGTATTACAAGTGCACATGGGGTATTAGAATTTGGATCTTTATATCAGTCCTTATATATTTAAAAAAACTTGCGATATTGCGTATCAATTTTGAAGTTGATTTCACTTCGAATAAAGTGTGGATTGTCCTTTTCGAGATGAGCATTGGGAGTTGTGAACATGCATGATTGGATATACTCAAGAAAGATTTTGTAATTAGACACTTTAGACGTTCTTCGTAGGTGGGCCACCCATTTCTACTTGCAGTCCACTAGTGGCTACATTTTATATGCACCTGTACAAATGTGGAGTGCTTGATTTTGTACCGGTCCAGAATTTTCCTTACAGAATGTGAGGCGGAGTTGTATACTTCATATCCGTATTTTATTTTAGATCTTATTAGTGCAATATATATATGTTTCTAAGAGAATGACTGTTTGCTCCCCACTTAGTACCAGTTAGAAGTTTCATACAATTTAAGACTTTACTGCATTTTGCCTCTATATTTTGCATATATTTAAACCAAGAGAATTTACTATCAATAATTATTGTTAAAATTTCACTTCATTGACGACTTTTAATAAACTGTTACTCAACTTTAATAATAACTTCTCAGACTTTTATTTCTACTTAACACAATGGCTACAGTTTTGGAGGAAATAAGAAATCCCCATTTATTACACCATGTTTTCATATTGTCAAGATCTTTCCGTATTCTCCTTTGAATATAACAAATATTTTATACCACACAACCATATTGCACTGTCGCCTGCAAATTGGTAAATAGAACAATTATTAATATATGTGGGAGATCATTTACCATAATATTGAATAATGTCGGGCTGATACAACTTCATTGAGGGTACCATTTTGTCTCCTGAGAGTATCAGAGAGAGTTTTATTTATTATTTTTAACCTGTATGGTTCTGTTAGTAAGAAAACAATTAACCCAACCTAGCATGTTACCCTTTATTCCAATTTCAACCATTTTTTTAAAGTCCAAATTTCCATATCATATTAAATGCTTTCTGAAGTCAATAAATACTCCAACTAAATATTCGTTTTTTAAATGATTTTTGTATATCGTTATCAAGTCTAATTATTTGTTCCATCGTTCTTCTATTTTGATGGAATCCACTGTGATAAGGTGAGTAAATATGATTTTTACAAGGTACCATCTTAGTCTGTAATTAATCATCTTTTCCATATTTTTCCCAAATTAGACGTTAAAGCAATTGGTCTATATGCATATGCGTCAGTTGAATCTTTTCCCTCTTTATAACTTTGAATTATTATAGAATATTTCCAAGCCAGAGGAAGATCTTGTAACCAAGTTCCAAATTCTGTTATATAATAAAAGAAGTACACCAAGTGATTTATCACTAAAGCTTTTAACCATACTATAGGTAACCTTATCTTTACCAGGAGATGTATCTGATGTATCAGCAATAGCATCCTGTGATTCATTAAGAGTAAACGGTTCATTATAACTGGGAGTTTTCAGAAAAGTATTCGTTCAAGTTTAGACTCAATATGTTCTTCATGTGATATAAATGATTCTGAATAGTTACTTGAACTGCTTACATTGGCAAATGCTTCAGCCAATATATTAGCCTTTTCTTTAGTAGAATCATATTTTATTATTTTTGTAAATCAAAGTTGGCATAATTAGAGAATTAATTGTTTTACCAATCATTCTCTTAATTGTATTCAGACTTGGCCTATATTATTATTATTATTCAAGCCACAGCAGGAGTTTTTCCAGCATTGTTGCTGTGTTAATTTAATTTTATTACTTATCCCTTTTCTTTTCTTTCTTTGCATGTCGGACCTTGTTACGAGCTTTATTACGTTCTTTGACCACCGTTGTGCAATTTTCATTCCCCAGGGTACCTCTGGTTTATTGTTTTCCATCCTTTTCCTAGAAGGAATGTGCTAACCAGCAATTTTAATAATAGTATTAGTGAGATGAGTACATGATTCATTAATATCATCGTTAACCATGTTCTCACTTAGCTATTTATGACATGAGCTAGCGAACCCATCCCAATCTGCTTTTTATGATTCAAAATCAACTCTTGTTCGCTGTTTGAACAAGAGGAGCTTTGATTCAATGTTAATTGTATAACAAAATGGTCACTTCCATATAAGGATTTATTGTCTACTGTCCATGTTATTTGGTGTGTTAGCTGTACACTAGACATTGATATATCAATACATGACAATTGTAGATCAGAGGGGTTTTGTCTAGTACCTGATCCATCATTTAAAACTATAGTACTATTGGTACTAATAGCATTGTGCAGTGAGTTACCTTGAGCGTCAGTTTCATTACTACCCCTTAGATAATGATGAGCATCAAGTCACCACAGATAATAAATTTACCTTCAATTTGATTCAAGAGATTTATATAATCATCTTCTTTTGTATCTGTTGATGCATTATATAAGCTGATAATTATGACCATATCACTGTTTATTTTGATTGAGCAACACAAGTTTTAAATTTTGAAGTTATTTGTTTCTTAGAATATGGGATATCTACTTTGACATATTTAGCTGTGCCACCCCTTTATGCCATCTCTAACTGAGTAATCTGCAACTGTGTAACCGTTTATTTCAATTCGATCATTTTCATTTTTAAACCAAGTTTCTTGTAGACATATTACATCTGGATACGTAGAGGAATTTGAAAAATCCATATATATTTTGGACCATTGCTATGAAGCTATGACAATTTCTACTGATGTATAACAAATGAACTAGTCATGTTGCATATTTTGTTTCTTCTCAACAACAAAGGACTTAGTGTCTTCCCGTTTACAATTTTGGTGGCTTCACCAACTGATATTTTAATGCCATGCTCTTTTCAGAACTTTTTGTTTTTACTCTTTTGGGCAATCTTTAGAGTTTGCCTGATGAGAACCTTACAGTTTACACACACTACTGTATCAGCACTACACTGGCCTTCATGTCTTAAACATGCTTTATCTTTTTACAATTTATAGCAACATTGCCAAATTGTTGACAATTATAGCATTGGAGTGGCTTGGGGACAAACAGTTTAACTCTGTACTTTAGAAACCCAATGCATACAGATGTTGGCATTTGTGGTATGTTAAAGAACAATTTTATAGTTCTAGAGGGTACTCTTTTGGTTTGTTCTTTGTCATAAAATGTAAGCCTTGTGGCTTTTGTTACCTCATATTCATTTAATGCATATTTAATGTCTTCCTCAGAATATTCCTGAGGTACATTATATATGCATCCTTGTGAGCTTAGAAGACTCTGTGGTTTAGAACACTTGACTTGCCATTCTCCTAGCTGAGTCGCTTTCATCAGTTGCTTTAATTGCATACCATCTATAAAGTGTACAGTAATGTTACCTACGTTTTTAAGCTATATCGTCATGAGTTTCCACATTTATAATAAATGTATATTTATAAACGATGATTGAAACTTATCTCTAACGTAGGAAGGAATTTCAGATATTACTTTTTTGGATTGACGGAAAATACCTAAGTTGATAGCAAAAGCAAAGCTTATCTATACTCAGAAAACTATTTACAATTGTCAAGTATGTGGCTGGGAACATTTGAGATGATAACTTCAACTTTGTTTAATTAGATTGAAGATTTGTAATATGGGTTTTAAAACATATATGTATTAAAACAAAATAGAATTCAAAATAAAGTTTCAATCACATCTGATGTATTCCATACGGCACATGTATAAAAGTCATTTATAGAAACCATGAGCAGGATCTGATAATTACGAGAACGCTGCGTTTCGCCCAGGAACAGGGTTGAAAATATACATTACATTCACTAGCTGTAGGAAGAACAATATATGATATTTATTAGAAATTTACGGAAATTCTGTTGACACCGACTTTGACAGACAAAATGAAAAGGGTTGTCTCAAATGTGAATTTTACGGCGCATTTAATTACTTTTGTCTTTGTGCTATATTAACCAGACACTCTATGGACGGGGTATAATATCCCAGAGTTTCTGTAACAACATATTTCAATCGGATATGTCGTCAAGGTCATACAAATGTATATATATAACCAGATAATATAAAACAGAAGATGTGGTATGATTGCCAATGAGACAATTCTTCACAAGAGACCAAATAACACAGAAATTAACAACTATAGGTCACCATACGGCTTTCAACAATGAGCACAGCCCATACCGCATAGTCAGCTATAAAGGCCCGAAATGACAAATGTAAAACAATTCAAACGAGAAAACTAACGGCCTAATTTATGTACAAAATAATGAACGAAAACAAATATGTAACACAGCAAAAATGACAACCACTGAATTACAGGCTCCTGACTTTGGACAGGCCCATACAGAATGTGATGGGATTAAACATGTTTGGCGGCGCCCAACCCTCCCTAACCTGGGACAGCGGTGCAAAAGCACAACACAAGAACAAACTGTACAAAACGATTAACGAATAATAAATATAATATACAGAAACGAAAAAAAACACTACTCATTTACAAGATCCTGACTTGGGACAGGCACACTCAGAATGTGGCGGGGTTAGACATGTTAGCGGGCGCCCAACCCTTCCCTAACCTGGGACAGTGGTGTAACAGTACAACATAAGAACAGACTATAAAAATCTGTTGAAAAAGGCAACTCATCAGATGGATGAAAAAGAAATACATCTTACAGAAACAGAGTGGACGTGGTCGGGTACTTGTACATCCCAATAACAAAAAGACACTAAGTACAGTTCTGAGAGTACTAGCAGTTACTGACAGCTAGTCCAAAGCCAATAACAACTAAGTCCTCTGAATGATTTTTTTCTACAACTAAATGCCATTGTGTACACATAAAAAAATCTTGTTTTCTGAAAAATGTTCCACTGATATGAAAATAGGTTAGTAAATTACGGGGATTGGAGAAAAAGATCATATAATCATTGCTGATATAAATTACTTGAAAATGTGCACTAACAAATAACAGTCTGTGGGGTCAATCTGATTATCTTCATGGGCCTGGAACACAGTTTGGAAAATTTTGCAACAAAGGGAAATCTAGTTTGGTCCGAATGGGCAAATAAGTTGTCGACGAAAATCTGTCAACCAATCACAGGCCATGGTGGCTACGTTTTTAAATTTTTCGGAATAATTGGTCGCATCTTGTTGGAGGATAGTTCCAGAAACATTTCTACTATCAAATTTTAAACACTACATATAGTATTGTTTGACGTAAGGTCGACCGCGCAAAGGCCGTGATTGTCATTTTGAAAATTGGAGAAGGCTGGCAGACACAATTTTGTAGTGGACCATCTTAAGAGAATTCCTATATGCCAATTTGGTTCAAATACTTTATTAAGTTGGAAAAGATAATGTCCAACGACGGATGTCAAGTGATCATGTCAATAGTTTGCGTATTCATTTGGACCAAATGAGCTAACCATAAAATAAACTACAAAAATATAGAAAATACATTTCATTGGTTTCTCCACTTAAAATAAATCAATCAACCCACACGACAGTCGAAAATTCCAACGCATCAGTGCGGAATATCTATTTCTTGTCGGAACATGCCTTATGTGGCTTAAAAACTATAAAGTGATAGACCTGTACGTTATAAATGCACCCAGGATAAAAACACAGGACTTTTGACCGTCGACAATATGGATACATTGGATTCTGGATTGCATTTTGAACATAGTAAGTCAGACGCTGATCTGATACACTGTATGATCAAGGAGGGTTAAAAGAAATACTTCAATATTGAACAAAATTGTAAAGTGCATTCTGAGCAGCCCAATCTTGTTCTTTTTAATTGCATAGTACTTTGAAGGGCTGAAAAGGGAAATTGTTAGCATTTTGTCTGTTAAATTAGTTCAAATAATGAGAAGGTTAAAATTACTGTTTTAAAGCATAAAATAGTTGTAGAGTCATACATGCAAACTCTGTCAGTTATCTGTTTATTGTAGATATTGACCTATAATTATAATCATGATTTCTTATGATATTTCGTTGTTTTGATTGTCATCTTAAAATTAAAATCTATAGTGAGAAATGGTATCAGTAAAATTGATAAGCAAGCAAATCATAACTCAAGATCACTATATTGGGGTTTGATAGTATGATGTCAGTTTATTGGGATTTATTAGATTACAGGAGGTGATATGTTTGTGAGTTTGAAAAGGTGTGGCTAGGATTTATTTTCCAGGATTACTCGATCATTAAAAGGATGTTACATGTATCATTTCCGAAAAGTTTGGCAGAATCTGGTCCATGAAAATAAATTCCACACCTTTTATTGAATATTATTAATTAAAATTCATGCATTGTTGTTGGACATATTTGAAGGCGATAAGATTAATGAACTCAAAAAAAATGACAAATAGATTTAAAGAGCACGAAGAAGATCATCCGGTAACGTTTTTCCAATGTCTGGTATCAATTGAGCATTGAAATTATTATTTCAAATCTTCATATAACTTAAATATAAACGTGAAGGTGAACGTGAAATCATATCATTTTTAAATATGTATTTGTTTGGTAAATGTTTTCTTTTATGAACAATGAAATCCATTTGATGTGGTTGAGTGATCAACCATACAGTGTCTCATTTTTTAAAGTTTGGTATGACTTGTTTTGTTTTGTTTCATAATCTAAAATAACATTGAATTGTTTCCTTTCAAATGGTTCGGTGTGCCTTTACATATTCTCGAGTCTATCAATTGTAAGCTGATATTTTACCAGTATGATTATGTTGAAGAAATAGAACCAATGAGTAATAGATATATATATATATATATTAGAATAGAAATTTTTGATTAGTTTTACTTTTTACATCAAATTACGGTACAAGTAGGAGAAATACAATTATGAATATTGTAAAAGACAAAGATACTTTAAATAATTTCAAGTGCTTGATAAAGAAAGACTACAAACATACCTCAGTGTATGAAAATTAAAATTGGATTATTTTCATCAAATATAGAACCTTTGCATGCTCGTCTATAACTGTTCATTTTATATGCACGATAGATGAATATTCCTTGAAATTAGTGCCAGAACCAAATGAGGTGTACAAACAGGCCAAATAAATGTCTTGGGAATAATGGTATTTACCACATATATTGGGTGAACAAAAGAACATAATTTTACCAAATCATGTTGATTTTCAGAGGTTTAAATGAAATTAACTCAAATATAAAGTTTTATAAATATTTCATTACAACTGAGAAAATCCTAGGCCTATGACGACTCAGCATTAATTCATAGTTTATAGGATGCATAGTTTACCTAAAACCCTGTATGCCAATTCATTTCATGAAATATGCAAAAATCCAGCTATTATACTTTCATAAATGTAAGTATAGATTGCTCTTTGTAAATACAGCTGATTCACAAACCACGCCTCTTTTTGGGAGATACTTTATATTCATAGATTGTTTGTTTTGTTTACCTACTGGTCCCCAGTTATAATCTCCTATTTCTTCTTATAGAGACACAACTTGGGAATTTTTCCAGTATAATAACTACAGTTGGACAAATTGAAATCTCAGGAAGACTCAAAGTAAAGGGAGCTAAAATACTAAAATTCTACATGCTTCCCATACAGAATTTTTGTAAAATTAAACAATTAGAAGTTCGAGGCACACAAATGTTGAAAATATGTCGTACAACCCTATATTTTGACTTTTGCAAATAAATATTAATGCATGTGAACTATGCATTCCAGGATACTAAATTTCATGAGAAAAGAGGCACAATTTGAACCGTAAAGGAGTTCTTATGGAATATTGCGCTGTCTTTTTTACAGAATTGCAATCCGTATGAAATTCTTTGCAAATAAGTCTTTCCGTAACATCTAGAGGGTACTTATTATTTATCATCAACAGAAAATAGTCAACAAACCTTCAATTTCAAAACAAGACGTGGTACAAGGAAGGTTCTGAGAATGAGTCTTGATATACAAGGTTCACCATCAACTGCTTATGCACAAGACATCAACAACATAGCACGCAATAGAATGCAGTGTATATGGATACAATTTGTCGGTGGTGTAAAAGTTTGCATGACTTTGTTCTCTTTTGCATGAACCTGTTTTCGATCAAAACAAACTTCAAAATCTTTCAGAAAATGCATATAAACAAATAAATCTTGCTAAACAGAACATTCAAAAGGGTGAAGACGAAATAAATGCCGAAATTCATAGTCTTATTCAGAAAAAGCAGAAGATTGAGACGGATATGGAAGATACGAACAGCCATATAATATCACTGTCACAAACAATAATAATCAAAGAAGCACAGATAAAGAGGGCATATATTGAAGTACAATCTGCCAAACAGGCTGTAGAGTTACACGAAAAAAGAAAAAGCTGAAACCAAAGCAACAGTTGCCAAAATTTGTACAGCTGCTGTTTTTGTTGTGGGCGGAGTCTCTGCTGTAGGAGTTACTATTTTGTCTGCAGGGTGCCGCACCAGCAGCAGCTACAGGAGTGGCTGCAGCTGCTTCTGGGGTTAGTGCAATTGCAACAGGAGTAACTCATAGTAATTTAATTGACATCAGAAAGGATCTAGAAGAAAAGAAGTGTGCTCTGCAAGAAAGTCAGAAAGATTTAAATGATGCAGAGAAAAATTAAAGATGCTAAAACGAACTCCAACGCCAAAACGAGAGATTAAGCGCAATTGAGTAAAAACACCACTTATCACGATGACTGTAATGTTATCACAAAGCTGAAAGTTTGTGTTTCCACTGCATTGACTACATTAATATCACCTTAGGCAGAGTAGAAATTCTTCGCGACAAGAAAAAATAGAACCTTATAGAACCAATTTAAAAAGATTATGGACGAAGTAATCAAACAGCTTTTGGATGTTTCTTCCATAAAGAGTTTTCTGGTTTCATACAGCCAGTCAAATCGATGGCGATAGAGATGCGTTCAGTATGCAATCAACAAGTGTACCAACTAGACAAAATTGAATCCAATAATGAGGAGGAAATGTCTTGCTCGAAAAGATGTTGCTGTGTATTTCACGCTTGCATCGGTTTATCGTTTTCTTTAGTGCGATGCTTTTCTGTGGATTTAGAAATTTTCATCTTTAGAAAGATACATATTTTGTTTCATTGCATTAATTGTTTCTTTATATAAACTACCCTGGTTGCTCGTCAGCATGTGGTTTTGTTTCATTCAATATAATGTGTTAGGTTATAATATTTACAACGCATATTTAGAACATAACTTAAATGAAAAAAAATGTATAAATGTTTATTCTTTTCAAATCATTTTTAAATCAAAGTACCGGCGTATCGTTTACTCGAATTATTATGGTATCCGGTGGGTGGCTAATTAATGAAATGGCTAAAGCACGATATTGAGTTTTATTGCATAGTCTTTTGAGTTTTGTCAATATTCAAATCAAAATTTAAAATGATTATGTTGTATCCGCAGCATGAATACGAGACACCAATAACGATACCAATACCGAGCATCACAAAAGACCTCTTACGATCAAAACATGGTCTTCAAAAGCGGACAAGTGTCCTTTCAATCATATATATGTATGCATATTCTTGAGAAGTAGGCCATATTAGAAACATGCAAAATCTAAATTTTGTAATATAATTTGTGAAATTCTGCATTTTTGTTTTGCATGTCAATTAGTTGCAATACGGGTCCCGATGAAAGGAATTAGTAATATTTTCCTATTTTTGTCTTACCTGGCAAATATTTGACATAAGTTTTATACTGCAGTCTATAGAAAGTGTACAAAACAATGAAGTCTATGTTGAAATAATTCTGAAAATAATAAGAAATTATGTAAAAAGCAAAGATAAAAATTATCTTGACATTATTTGGGGTAACAATCAACTATTGTATAACAAAAGGCAGAAATAAAATAAGACCAAACAAGCATGTTAGAAAAACTATATTTCAACTAAATAGTATTATAAACACATGTGATGATCAGAATAATAACGTATTACAGGAAGTAGAAAATATAGAAAATGAATTCAGAAAACTCGATAATGATAAAGTAAAAGGTAATCAAATAGAGGCAAGAGCAAAATGGGTTTAACTTTTTCAAATTAGAAGAAAATCATTGTTTAATGAGTACGCTACAGGTTGCACTTCTGTAAATATAGACAATGCAATTTATCCATAGGAACTTCCTTTGCGGCTAAAGATTTGCCACTTTTACTATGAAATTTCGTTAAAATTGTATCCTAGAACGGAAAGTTGATATGCACTACTTTTTATTCTAAGGTCAAAACATAGGGCTGTGCGGCATATTTTCAACATGTATATGGCCCCAACTTCTAAGAGTTTAAACTTATACTAAAATTCTGTACTACACCTACCTTCACTTTGGGTATTCCTCAGAATTCATTTTCACCGCTACGATGTGTTTTATACTGGTAACATTCCCAAGTTATTTCTCTATTAGATGAAACATAGAGATCATATCTGGGAACCAGTAAGTAAACAAAACAAAATATCTATGAATATTATTTATCTCCTCAAAAGAGGCTTCTATATTTTTGGTAGGGTGTGCCATTTTGCCTCACAAAAAAAACGTACCCATTTTAATATAACATTTACTGAAATTCAGTACCTATAGTTATATAAATATTTAAGAAAAATGACCTATACTTATATACAGTATTTAAAATATGGCCCATGCTTATATAAGCACTAAATCTATATCATCACTCATAATTCATAAATATACAGTTACCCTCAAATTCTTATATATGAATTGACATCGTTTGGTGCACATATATTTCATCGTTATATATACCAATGAATTGTTGGATTAACTGCATTTATATATGATGTGAAGATCATACCCAAAACCAATATACGTAAATGCATTTTTAATATAGGATGTCATTAAAAGAAGGGTCATTTTATATAAAATCTCGCAACATTATGACCCATATTTTGGCACATCCCGTTTACCCAATAATGAAAATAAATAAAAATATCCCCTCCCCTCCACGTGGATACTTCATATTGTTGATGTCGTCCTTGCTAGATAGGTTTGTTCCATTTTTCAGGGCCTTCTATAGCTTGCAGTATGTGTTTTTTTTCAATGCCGTACGGGGAGATATTACATATGGTGTAGCATTCTACTTTTCATTGGTTATTATGATCACATGTTTCAAGGTTATTTCATGTATCTGAAGCCTTGTTTCTATTTTTAACTATATTGACGCTATGCTTCTATTTATATGTATATTGACGATCAATATTAAAAATCTTGCTAAATTTAGATCTAGATTTATGCCGTTCCTGTCCAAAATTACTTAACGTCATGACGTCACACAAAACAATCAAGGGAGAAGCGCCGCAACAGACGAAAATTATATAATTTGAATTCTTATTTGTTCTAAACAGAAAAAAAATATGTTGTGTTTTTGGTTACAATAAAACGTTCATCTTATTTATTGATATTTTCAATGGCATGTTAAAATCTTGCAAAACACAGAAAGAACATTGAAGTTCATTTTCCTAATACATTATTTACATATAATATTAAAATTAAGGACTTTCACTCAGTCAATACGTTATATATATATGGACCTCTTAGATTATATTGACACTCGTCAAAAGTCTGACAATTAACTGACAATTATAGTTGCGTCATTCTCTCTCTCTCTCTCTCTCTCTCTCTCTCTCTCTCTCTCTCTCTCTCTCTCTCTCTCTCTCTCTCTCTCTCTCTCTCTCTCTCTCTCTCTATGCATTCCATACCATATTATCAACACCTATCGCTTTTTTTAATTTTAAATGGACTCGCACAGTGCAAACTGTTACAGCAATTAATACATGTTTCGTGTGAAATATTTTTCGTTAGCTCTTTGAATGATCTAAAATACAACACTTATCGAGCTTTCCAGTCGGTTCAAGTCAAGAACTTGCGATAAATGCCATCTTTGTAGCGTTTTATAAATAGGGGGACACAATACTCAATTTCCCTTGTACTAATTGACCTATTTGCATAAAATCTTGATACAAAATTACATATATGATTTCGACTATCATGCATCAAGACTATTACTAATTACTTTGGTTTCGGTTTCTTTTGGTTTTAAATAGCCAATAACGAGCTTCATAATTTTTATCATTGAAACTTAGATCGAGTGTTACTATTAGTTACCCGTTTTCTCTTTGTTTTTCATTGGATGTTAACCAAACTTTTCTGAAAATGTCTATATAAGTATACGTTGCCAAGTAATATTGCATACATGTATCTGAATCTAAGATTTGAAAAAAATTGAAAATTTCGAGGATGAAGATAGATTTTGTCATTTTCTCACATGTTTGAAGCGGGGTATAAGTCACCAATCTCTTGCAATCTTATTTAAATATAACTAGCTAAATGTCAACAACATTGCCAGACCATGATTCCGTTGAATATTTTATTAGTTTTAATGACGGGTTTCGGAAAAATTGTTCAAAATATAAAAAAAATGTGATTTGTGAAAGTCCACTTCTGACCTTTTGATAACAATTTTAAAAATCTGCAACACTTTAGGTTGCACTTTTTAAATATAGAGAATGCATTTTCCCATACGGACCGACCATTTAACTTCAAGGGGTGGGGGTATGTTTTTCTAAAAAATATTCTGATCCCCAATTTGATGAAAAAAATATTCTGGTCAAGCAGATGGAAAAAAGCATTCTGAATCAGATTTTCCCATTCCTTATTGTGTTAAATTTTGAAAAAAAAAATTTGATTGATAGCGTCGAAAACTAAATAAAAATCCATACCCCTCCCTTTTAAGTTAAATAGTTGCTCCGGCTAAAACTGTGCCACTTTTACTGTGACGTTTCGTAAAAAATACATCCTAAAATGGAAAGTTCATATGCACTACTATTTTCTTTAAAGGTCAAAATATAGGGCTGTGCGGCATATTTTCAACTTTTTCCCCGAAATTCTAAGAGTTTAACCTTGTACTAAAATTCTGTACTATCCATATCTATGATATGAAACATAGAGATCTTATCTGGGAATCATTAGGTAAACAAAACAAAATATCTATGAATATTATATCTCCCCAAAAGATGCGTGGTTTGTGAAACAGCTGTATTTACGAAGTGCAACTTTAAGCACTCTACGACAGGCTTTATTCAAAGGGAATTATATCAATCTTCAAAATAAGATCAAAATAAGCCGTGAAGTATGTCGGTCCATTATTTTTGAATTTACCCTTCTTGTCACCGTACTATAGATTATAAAACATTTTAAGCTCCAAATAGACACAGTGGGATGTTTTTTGAAACTTAAGGTTAAATTTATATTTTCAAACTTCAAATTATCAGAATAAGATTTTTTATATAAATGAGTTAGTTAGAACCCTATATAGACCTCATTTGCAACTGACCAAGTCCTGCTCAAAAACTTTTTGTAAGATATATTTTGCGTTTTTGTATTTGTCAGCCATTAGGAAATAGATTCCTAAAGACCGACAATAAGAAAACAGTATGTTAATCTCTCCCAACAATTTGTTTTTCAAACAGGCCCAGAAGTTAAGGTTCTTCAGTATATCCATGTAAATATTCATTTATGTTTTAATCATGCACTCTGCCTAAGGAAAGTGGCATGCTAATGCGAAATGATTACAGTGTTCTCTGTGTGGTCCAATTGATTTATAATAAAAAAAAATTGTTTTAGTTTTTATAAATAAAAAAGCAATGCCTGTAAACTTCAATAAATAAAATCGTATTTAAACAGCCTAAATGTAGTACCTTCAGGATCAAGTAATGTAGGTCTGAGTGGCTCGCTCAAAACGTGTCTGGCCAAATTGTTTTGGCAAACTCGGTCATCATCGTTAAACACAATGAAATACACGAAAACAAATAGTTTTATTTAGTCATCCGTCTTATTTTAGCGAACATCGTTAAACAAATATTTAACCATCCATAGTTTTAGAATTGCTCGACATAATTATAAATACAAGATCATAATATTAAGAATTATAAGATACTAGAGAAGAACCATAGCGATAAAACATTAAAAATATACAGTAGTGTTAGCCATTATGTTTTTGCCAAAAGAGCATTATGTTTTTGCCAAAAGAAAACTTAAAAATAAAATTAAAGTTTTAATAATTAACGTGTAATATAAATGGAAATATAACATTATATTGAGTATTCTAGGCATTGCACAAATTCTTGTCTTCCTTGTGCTGCTTACATAGACAGTGGGAAATCTAGTGACAAAATATTACCTCCCTGTAAACAGTGAAAACTAGATCTCATCAATGTTTGTCCAAGGAATCGATTGATATGCAGCAAAGAATGGCACTTTTGAAACTAAGTTACTAAGCAAATTCAAACGGACCTTATCTCAATGAAATTGAATGTGAAAAAATCGAAAAGACCTTTTCCTAAAATTGTATAAAAAATAGTAGAAAGATACCTACTTTATAAGAATAGCTATCTTTAATTTCTTAATCTGCACAGACATAAATTTTATATTCATGAAAAGACAATATTTCTCTAGTGAATGTACATGTGACAAGAGCAGACCGGTGTGCTCGATAACTTAGGTGTGAAAAAATAAGTATACTTTGGGAAATTGTAATATGCTTAGGACTTTGTGGAACACTCCGAAAATTGGTGATCCGAAAAATCTTTAGATTTTGGATGTACATGATTTTTTCCAATTTGTTTTATCAATATGCAGCAAAGATTGGAATTTTTTAAATTTCAATTTCACAAACTTCTAATGCAATTATCTCGTTAAATACTGATCATAAAACATCGTGTGTTTGCTTGTATATTTCTAATAACACAGTTTACCAAATAATTTCTTGAAAATGTACAATTACTTTTTAGAAATAAATTTTGATCGGTATCGTCACCGGCATTGTTTTATTATAATTGACTTTCTCGACTCTGTCATAACAAGAGTGAATTTTCTTTTGTTTTCGTTCACTAGATTTCCCACTGTTGCATAATTCATGAAGTTGATGTACGTAATCTACTCTGAAGTCGCCCGTCCATATTAAAGTGTAGTTTCCGATGATACCATTAGGTTACTATCTCTCTTTGGTAACTTCTCGAATTGCATGAAAGTGTATCTCTTATTGTTGTTGTGTTTGTGCTTTTTCTATGGTGTTCTTTTACTAGTATATACCGTTGCTATAAATTGAAGTGATTTTACTATCTGATTTTATTAATTTTTTTTTTTTTGTTTTAAACATTATGCTTTATTCTTTATCACCTGTTACATAAATCCTAAGTTGTCCGATGTCTGATTTTAATGCACCTACTTTAATTTACAATGTGTAATTCCTCTGATTGAGATTAAAAGGAGAGGATACAAAAAATCAAAACACACAAAATGTTCTTATGCATGTCGACATATATATGATCTTAAATAATGGAAAATTAACCCCGTACTTTATTTGAAAACATAAGGCGGTTTAAAACTTGATATTTTATATATAGGCATCAGTCTTTCTTTTATAGAAGTTGTATGTGTGAAGGAGGATGTTGTCGCTGACGTTTTCAGTAATATCTTTTCTCCCAGTGTTTGCACTTTTAGTATATTAAATAGAAGATTTTAACCTAGTTGTGCGTTGGCGAATAAAACTATAGTTGATTGAGCGAAACGGTGAACAGCAAAATAAGATCTACACACAAGTTAAATTATATTTATCAGCAGTTGGACCCTTATCGGAGTAATTGCCATTTGATGACGACTGTAGTCATTATAGTTTTGATTTTTCTTGCAAAACCATAGTAGACAGAGATAAACAATAATCGTCAGTTGATTTGTTATCTTTATCCGTTTGCTTTATGGAAACTAGAATTGATAAAGAGAATCACGAAACAGCAAGCACCGGTATATTCACCGAGACATCATCTGCAGATGAGTCAACATGACTACGATCGTAATTTGCTTCGATATAACGGTTATTGTCCCTTATTGTTTTATGTTCTATTGCCCTTCCCATAGCTTTGCTGGATAGGATACAATGTATTGACCTTATTTTTTAAATGGGATTAAGGCAAGTCTCAATTAACCGACAACACTATTAACAGATATTGAGGTCAATAAGGAGCGATGAAATTTGAAAACTAAAGGCTCTAAAGAGCCTGTGTCGCTCACCTTGGTCTATGTGCATATTAAACAAAGGACACAGATGGATTCATGACAAAATTGTGTTTTGGTGATGGTGATGTGTTTGTAGATCTTACTTTACTGAACATTCTTGCTGCTTACAATTATCTCTATCTATAATGAACTTGGCCCAGTAGTTACAGTGGAAAATATTTTGTAAAAATTTACAAAAATTTACAAAATTTATGAAAATTGTAAAAAATTGACTATAAAGGGCAATAACTCCTTAAGGGGTCAATTGACAATTTTGGTCATGTTGACTTATTTGTAGATCTTACTTTGCTGTACATTATTGCTGTTTACAGTTTATTTCTATCTATAATAATATTCAAGATAATAACCAAAAGGTGCAAAGTTTTCTTAAAATTACCAATTCAGGGGCAGCAACCCAACAACGTGTTGCCTGATTGGTCTGAAAATTTCAGGGCAGATAGATATTGACCTAATGAACAATTTTATCCTCGTCAGATTTGCTCTAAATGCTTTGGTTTCAGAGATATGAGCCAAAAACTGCATTTTACCCTATGTACTATTTTTTAGCCATGTCGGCCATCTTGGTTCGCGGGCGGGGTCATCGGACACATTTTTTAAACTAGTTACCCTAATGATGATTGTGGACAAGTTTGGTTAAATTTGTCTTAGTAGTTTCAGAGGAGAAGATTTTTGTAAAAGATTACAAAAATTTACGAAAAATTGTTAAAAATTGACTATAAAGGGCAATAACTCCTTAAGGGGTCAACTGACCATTTTGGTCAAGTTGACTTATTTGTAGATCTTACTTTGCTGAACATTATTGTTGTTTACAGTTTATCTCTATCTATAATAATATTCAAGATAATAACCAAAAACGGCAAAATTTTCTTAAAATTACCAATTCAGGGGCAGCAACCCAACAACGGGTTGTCCGATTCATCTGAAAATTTCAGGGCAGATAGATCTTGACCTGATAAACAATTTTACTCCATGTCAGATTTGCTCTAAATGCTTTGGTTTCAGAGATATAAGCCAAAATCTACATTTTACCCCTATGTTCTATTTTTAGCCATGGCGGCCATCTTGGTTAGTTGGCCGGGTCACCGGACACATTTTTAAACTAGATACCCCAATGATGATTGTGGCCAAGTTTGATTACATTTGACCCAGTAGTTTCAGAGGAGAAGATTTTTGTAAAGTTAACAGACGACGACGACGGACGACGACGGAGGACGGACGACGGACGCCAAGTGATGAGAAAGCTCACTTGGCCCTTTTGGCCAGGGAGCTTAAAAGGCAGGACAGGAGTTTTGAGTAACAAAAAAGCAGGATGAGCAACTTGGCAAAAAGGCAGGATGACAATTTATGTAAAACAAAAGTCAGGATAAACTAATAAAAAAGCAGGACCGAATAGAGTGAAAAATAAAAAGGCAGGACAGAGATTACAACTAAAAAATGCAGCACAAAATTTTCATCCTAGCCATTGAGGTCCATTTCTGGGCTTCAGACACTTGATAATAAAATAGTCCAATTTTATGTCGCTGAAATCTATTCAACTCACGAAATTTTGATACATATTATCGAGTTCATGCATTGTTAATTGTTTATTTTGACTTTTGAAATTTGGATATACGTTTTGGTATGTTATAAATCAAATATGAGAAATTGAGTCCAATCGGTGAGAATGAATTTGACAGATATTGCCCTTAATAAAAATCATAAAATATACCAGATTTTTAAAAGATATCATTAAACGCTGGCGGCTTACTGGTAGGTGTCTAATAACGAAGCTAAGGAGATCAAAGATAAAAGATAAGAAATCAAATATTATGAAATCATAATTTTTTAAAATTTGAAAATAAAACTATAAGTTTGAAAATTTGAATTAAGGCAATACTATTCTATATGATAAAGACTTTTCTCAAGATGCTAATGAATTGAAAAATAAATGAAACTAGATAGCTGAAATAAATTTAGTTAAGAAAAACTATACCGAATGAGTGGGTCACCATGATCTTCAAGTATTTAAAGATCTCAAAGTATTCAAACTTTCGAAACAAAATACTACAGAATATTCTACCTACAAAGAAACTTTTATTCAGGTGGAAAATTGCAAAAAGGCGTTTACTAGTATGTAATTTTTGTACACAAGAAGAAGATTACGATCATTTCTTTAGTTTGTGTCACTTATAATATTTTGAATAACACAGATGAAGTTGTAAGGCGAAGTAAAATAACTTTCAAGATAACATTATAACATTTAATGTCATATTGTTAGATTTCATATGTAGAATACTACGGCTTTTTAATTTTCAAAGTGTATTATATTCCTGATCAAAAGACAAATATAATATTCAAATGTTGTGTAGAGAACTCCACCAATTAGGTTATATTAAAATATATTATATATGGTTTAATTTTTCTTGTTTCTCATTGGTTTTTTGGTCATGTGTTTTCCGATATACATTTTGTATTTTTCCACAGTTTTGACATATTGACTCGACGTTACTTTTTTAGAAATGATATTGACTACATGTTACTAAAAATAGTAACATCGAGTCAATATCATTTCAAAAATAGTAACATCGAGTCAATATCACATATGTAATATATAAATTTAAGGACTTTCACTCAATCAATACGTTATATATGAACCTGTTAGATAATATTGAACCTCGGACTTTGTCCTCGGTCAATATAATCCGAACAGGTCCATATATAACGTATTGACCTCGTCAAAGTCAATAATTAATAAATAGCTTTCGTTAGTCGAGATTTTCCTTTCCTCGTCAGCTTTATCCAGTGTTGTAACACAGTACATGATGTGTGGTGGCTAGAAGGATGGCATATTCAGATCTGCTTTGTTTTGTCCGTTGTAAAGCATGACAATGCCATTACCATGCCGTCACATTAAATTATAATTTTATTATATACGTCTAAACATGTGACAATTTTAGGACAGACGTTCTCCATCAGTTATACAGGGTTAACAGAATATAGATATCATGGTGTTAGTCTTATTTTGAATCCGCAACTAATTATAAAAATAAGAAGATGCAGTATGATTGCCAATGAGACAACTCTTCACCAGAGTCCAAATGACATAGAAGTTAACAACTAAAGGTCACCGTACAGCAATGAGCAAACCCATGATACGGCATAGATATAAAAGGCCCTAAAATGACAATTGTGAAACAATTTAAACGAGAAAAATAACAGCCTGATTTATAAAATTTAAAATGGAAACGAAGTATGTGTCAAAGGGATAACAACCCAACCAAAGAGCAGGAAACAGCCTTAGGCCACCAATGGGTCTTCAACACAGCAAGAAAATCCCGCACCCGGAGGCGGGTTTCCGCTGCCCCATAACAATAATGTATACTAGTTCAGCGAAAATGGACGCCACACTTAAATCCAAAGCATATAAATGAACCAAAATTTAAAAAAACATACAAGAATAACAAAGGCTAGAGGTTCCTAGCTCAGTACAGGCGCAAAATGCGGCGGTGTTGAAATGCTTTGTTGGATCTCAACTCTCCCCGATACCTCTAGCCAATGTGGAATAAACAAAAACACATCAATACGCACATTAAAACTCAGTTTAAAAGGAGTCCAAGTCCGATGTTAATATAAGTAACAGAAGAATCTAAGCAAAATGACAATGATGAACATAAATTAACAAAGGACTACTAGCAGTTACTGACATGCCAGCTCCGGACCTTAATTAAACTGATTGAAAGATTATGTCTTCATTATATGAAAATCAAGCACAATTCCTCCCGTTAGGGTTTAGCATCATACCATCATAAAATATAACAGAAGAACATAACCCGTATCATGTCAACAACTGGTTTTAGAATAAGTGTGTTGATTTCTGATAAGAAGACACAATGAGTGAATCAATATCAAATATGCCATCTGCAATGACCTGACAACAGTATCGTCTATATCCCTTCTAAATAATTGTGTTTAAAGGGTTGGTTAGCTTTTAAAGTGAAATACGACATTTGGGTGCTTTGTATAAAATATTACCATAAAAGATAGGGTGTGAAATACCTGATCGTATAAGATGTCTGTACGTTAATTTATTTTCACGAATGATGTTCTTGTAACGATGGTAAAATTAAGTAAATGTTTTGACAAGTTTGTGATATCGAAAACCTTGTGTTATAATTTTCAGTAATACAGAGATTTCTTTCGTTAAAATCAAATATGTTGTTACATACACGAAGGAATCAAACAAGTTGAGATATATAAACACCATAAGAATGTGCCAAGGAACGTCACCATCTAAAATGGATAAACTTATTAACAATAGGAAATTGAAAATAATCTCTTTTATCGTAAATTTTAGTATTAATCTTAAAATTAAAGATTTATATATCAAGATCCAGGAAAGTGCAGTGTTCATTGTTAGTATTACCTAATTTAAACTCAGTTCAACAGGATAAATCTCTTTAGTGTACGTACTGAAGTCGTCATTATTGAGAGCCAAATATCTAAGTGTTATTTAATTTTTGTATCAGATGTTGTTTCGATGGGTCTTTGCTGATTTTAGTAATAAATTGTAACTCGAAACAATACAGAAATAGGTCCGCAATAAGTGGTGCACAGTTAGTCCCCATTGGGATTCCGATAACTTGACGATATACAGTGCGGAATCTTCATAGCGAAGAAAAATGTTCTCTAATAAAATCCAAGTGCATTACGTACACATCACTAAACGAAGTATTATAAAATCTATAAACATTGATTTTGTCATCAGTTAATTAGAACCATACTAAATAGTATTGCTATACACAAATACACATTCACGGTACTACAATCTGTCGATATCTATTTTGGCATTGCACAAGGTCATGTTTTCTCTGAATGTAAATGACGTTTTAACACTAAATCCATTGGATGTTGGATGTGTGCTGATTGACATTTTAGTCTTAGATACATATTTTTTGTTTGTTATAAAATTGGCTTTGAACTAGATGTCAGTAACTGCAAGTACTCTCAGATCTGAACATAGTGTCTTTTTTTTGTTGTAAGGGATGTATAAATACCCTGCCCCGTCCGTTCTTAGCTTTTTTAGATGTTTTTCTGTGTTACATCGATCTAATGAGTTAAACTTAAGCTCTTTTCAACTGATTTTAAGTCTCCCGAACAAAGTTTGGAGACTTATTGTTTTGCTCAGTTCTTATTATTATGTCACCCTGACGGAGTTGGGGTGACATATTGTTATTCTACGTTTCTTTTTTTTTTTTTATTATGTCACCCGATCGACAATGTCGGGTGACATATTGCTTTCTTCTGTTTCTTTGTTATTATTATTATTCTTCCACCTTTTTGTCCGGCAAATTTTTGGAGCCAATGGAACCAATCTTAATGATAGTTCACTATAATGAGGAACACAAAATTTCGGGTTGCAGTAGGTCTTAAGAACATAAAAATGGCTGCCGGTTACCATGGAAATGGAACAAATGTGAAAAAATCCAGTTTTTGGTTTTGGTGAACTATTTGGATATGCTTAAACTTGGAATCATTATATTTTAATACAAGGTAGGTGCCCACTATATACTGGTGTTGGATGATTTTGGCAATCATTGGAACTACTATGTTGCCATGGAAACTACACCAAAATTTCAAAAATATCAAAATGCTTCAAACTTAATGAAACTTCACAGTAACGATGAGCAACATTGGAAGATGTGGCATTTGGAGTCAGAATTTCCAAAATGGCTGCTGTTACCATGGAAACAATGAAAAAGGTCAAAAGCTGCAAAACTTCAGGGTTTGGTGAATAATTTTATACAATATAGTTGTCTATTATATACAGGTTTTGAATGATTTTGACAATCATTGGAACTACTATGTTACCATGGATACAGGAGCAAAATTTCAAAATTTCAGAATGCTTCAAACTTAATGAAACTTCACAATAATGTTGACTGTCATGTGTGGAAGCGGCAATTGGCGTTGGAATTTCCAAAATGGCTGCCGTTACCATGGAAACAAGGCAAAAAAGGAAAAATTATGCATTAAATTTGTAAATCCGCTAAATGTTCTAAAAATTACAGAAAGATGTATAGCCATCAGTACATATGTGCATTTACACTTTAAAATTTTAAAACTTGCTGCAATCTAGGGGCAATGGGAAAGGGTGACATCCGCTATTGCTTGCAATTGCAAATTTAGTTTTTCTTATTCTTCTTCCACACATTTTGTCCGTCGTGTTTCTAGGAATTTAATGGACCAATGTTGATGGAACTTTACTATATTAAGGACCCCATGTAAATTGTGCACCTTGCTATGGAATGGTAAAGATGGCCGACGTTTCCATGGAAACAGCAAAAATGCGAAACAAATCGAAGTGTTCCAAACTGGAAGAAACTCCACAGGAATAGTAACTGGCATGTGCTGATTTGCAGTTTGACTTCGGAATTTTCAAAATGGCCGCCGTTACCATGGAAACAGATAAAATATCAAAATTCTAACTCTTTCATTATAAGACCCAACTGGATGAAACTTTATGAAAATGTTACCCAGTATGCCAAGATGTGTAAACAATATTTGGATAGTCCAAAATGGCCGCCGTTGTCATGGAAACTGGGGCAAGTTTTAACCTGACCCTATGGGAAAATCCATAAAATCAACATTTTCTTAAAGAGTATTACACCAAAGTCACTGAAACTGTATTGTTATAAAACATGACATGTGGCAATCAGATGTCTGCTTTTAGAATTTAGGAATTATCCACTGTAACCATGGAAACATCAAAAATGTCCAAAATTTCAAAATGCTCCAAACTTATTGAAACTTTACAAAAATGATACTTTGCATGTGTAGATGCGCTCTTTGACTTTGGAATTTTCAAAATGGCTGCCGCTCGCCTGGCAATGGGGAAGGTGCCATCCGCTATTGCCTGCAATGGCAAATCTAGTTATTATTTTTATTCTTCCACACATTTTGTCCATGCCATTTCTCGGGATTGGTCAGACCCATATTGATGGAACTATACCATAATATGAACCGACATGTGAAGTTGTGCAAGAGACATTGGAATGGTTCAAAATGGCCGCCGTTAACATGGAAACTGCAAAATGTAAAATAAATCAAAATTCTAAATCATTCGTTATAAGAGGCAACCTCCTGAAAGTTTATGTAAATGTTGGCAGTGGTGCCCTGAGGTACCAACAGTACTTGGAATTTTCAAAATGGCTGCCATTTCCATGGAAACTTGAGAAAAGTTTAACATTGATCCTATGGGAAAAACATCAAAGCAGCATTTTCTTAAGAAATATAAGATCAAACTGAATCACATTTCATGAATATATAACATGGCATTTAGTCAATGTTTTAACTGTTCTTGGAATTTTCAAAATGGACACCGTTACCATGGAAACAGCAAAAATGTCCAAAATCTCAAAATCTTCCAAACTTAATGAAACTCGTTATAAATGGTAAATGGTAAGTAAAGGTAAAACTTTGGACTTTGGAATTTCCAAAATGGCCGCCGTTGCCATGGAAACTGCAAAAATGTGAAAAATTGAAAATGCTCAAAACTTTCTAAAAATTTACAAACAAATATGTTGTAATGTATTTATTTGTAAATACTGTTTCAAATTTTCAAAATGGCTGCAGTTTAGTGGCAATGTGGGAAGGGTGCCATCCGCTATTGCTTGCAATGGCAAATCTAGTTAAGTCGCCAAAACGGAGTTTTGGAGACTTTATATTTTGTCCCGTTTCTTCTTATTATTATTATTATTAAGTCGCCAAAACGGAGTTTTGGGGACTTTATGTTTTGTCCCGTTTCTTATTATTATTATTATTATTATTAAGTTTTGGAGACTTTATGTTTTGTCCCGTTTCTTATTATGGCACCCTCAACGGAGTTGGGTGACGTATTGTTATTCTACGTTTCTTTTTTCTTATTATTATTATTTTATTATTTTCTTCACACATTTTGTCCAGGCGATTTCTCGAAATCCAAAGAACCAATGTTGATCGAACTCTACTATATTGAGGACCCCCATGTCAGGTTGTGCACGAAGCATGGAATGGTTCAAGATGGCTGCCGTTACCATGGAAACTGAACAAATGTGAAAAAATCCAGTTTTTGGTTTTGGTGAACTGTTTGGATATGCTTAAACTCAGAATCATTATATTTTAATACAATGTAGGTGCCAAGTATATACTGGTGTTGGATGATTTTGGCAATCATTGGAACTACTATGTTGCCATGGAAACTACACCAATTATTTCAAAAATATCAAAATGCTCCAAACTTAATGAAACTTCACAGTAACGATGAGCAACATTGGAAGATGTGGCATTTGGAGTTGGAATTTCCAAAATGGCTGTTGTTGCCATGGAAACAATGCAAAAAGGTCGAAAATTTCAAAAAAAATTTAAATGCTGCAACCTTGATGAAACTTTACAGAAATGGTAACTGGCTTGGGCAGAGTTGCATTTTCAAGTGGGAATTTTCAAAATGGCCGTCGTAACCATGGAAACTGCAAAATGTCCAAAATATCAAAATGCTCCAAACGTAATGAAACTTTACAAAAATGATAATTTGCATGTGTAGATGCACTCTTTGACTTTGGATTTTTCTAAATGGCTGCCGCTCGCCTGGCAATAGGGGAAGGGTGCCATCCGCTATTGCTTGCAATGGCAAATCTAGTTATTATTATTATTATTATTATTATTATTATTATTATTCTTAACCCTAATTTGTCCCACCATTTTCTTCCAAGCCTTAAATGATGGAAACTTTATATTTGGTATGATGTTGGGGTAGTATCCCTAGGGTGCATTCGCTATTTTTATTTCAAATGGGGTCAACTTGGCACTTTTGGGGCCGGAACATGGGTGTGGTCATTTTCAACTATTGATTCGTTACTGGTAGAACCTTTAAGTTTTGTGTAATACAAGAGACCGATGTCCAGGTGTCCATTCCACATTTTTATTTCAGCCCGGGATCATCTTGACATTATTTTAGGGGTCAATTTTCATGGAACATTCTAGAACAATAGTCATGTGATTAGTCATGTGATAGTGTTGAATTATTCCTATGTACTTTTTATGTTATATAATGATAGATTATTACAGGTAGCACCATATGTAGCTGGAATTAGACTTTGGAATTTTAAAATGGCCGCCGTTACCATGGAAACTGCAAAATGTGAAATTTTTAAAATGCTTCAAATTTAATGAAATTTTACAGAGATCTTAACGAGTGTATGTAGATTTGGAAATTGACTTTGGAATTTCCAAAATGACCGCCGTTGCCATGGAAACAACAAAATGCGAAAATCTAGATTTGGTCCAATCTTTATGAAACTTGACAGTAATGTGACCTGTCATGTGTAGATGTGCCATCCGACTTTGGAATTTTCAAAATGGCTGCCGTTACCATGGAAACTGCAAAAATGTCAAAAAATTCAAAATGCTCCAAACTTAATTAAACTTTACACAAATGTTGACTGTCTTATGTAGATGTGGCATTTGACTTTGGAATTTCCAAAATGGCCACCGTAACCATGGAAACACGAATGCCTAAATTTGAAAATTGGTCCAATTTTTATGAAACTTGTAAGTAATGTGACCTGTCATGTGTAGATGTGCTATCCGACTATGAAATTTCAAAATGCCTGCCGTTACCATGGAAACAGCAGAACAATGGTTGGGGGCCGTTTTGGCGACTTTTGTGTTAGCATCCTAACACAGGATTACTTGTTATTATTAAGTCGCCAAAACGGAGTTTTGGAGACTTATTGTTTTTGTCCCGTTTCTTATTATTATTATTCTTATTATTCTTATTCTTCTTTTCGAAACCCTTAAACTGTCCTACCATTTTCTTGGAAGCTATAGAGGATGGAAACTTTATATTTTTCTGGGTATGGGTCTGCATCATGGGGTTGCAGAACCCAATGTTCATGATACCAGGGTGTCATCTTGGCATAATTAAAGGGCTCAAAGATGGGTGGGGTCAAATTTATTTTACATTTCTTAAATTTGCTACTGTATGTAGAGTAAATGGAATTATGATTACTTTTATGAATATTAAGAGACATATGTCTGCTTCAACATGGAACTTTTTATTTCAGTAGGGGACTCCTTGGCATAATTTTAAGGGGTGAATTTTCATGGAACATTCTAGAACATCAATGTTAGAATTATTCTAGAGACATTAAATGGTATATGATGGTATATAATTGTGGAGAGAACAATTTGCAGCAGCAGTTTGACTTTGGAATTTTAAAATGGCTGCCGTTACCATGGAAACAGGAAAAATATGAAAACTTCAAAATGCTTCCAATGTATTGAAACTTATAACAAATGTTGCCTAGCTTATGTAGAATTGACTTTTGAGTTTGGAATTTCCAAAATGGCCGCCGTTGCCATGGAAACTGCTAAAATATGAAAAATTTCAAAATGCTTCAAAATTATTGAAACTTAAAACAAATGTTGCCTAGCATACGTAGACATGACTTTTGATTTAAAAATTTCCAAAATGGCAGCCGTTACCATGGAAACTGCAAAATGTGAAGAAAATTCAAAATCCTTTAAATATAATGACAGTTTTCAAAACTGTTAACTAGCACTGAAGATACAGCAGAACAATGAATTGGGGTCCGTTTTGGCGACTTTTGTGTTAGCATCCTAACACAGGATTACTAGTTAAGTCGCCAAAACGGAGTTTTGAGACTTTATGTTTTGTCCGTTTCTTATTAAGTCGCCAAAACGGAGTTTTGGAGACTTATTGTTTTGTCCCGTTTCTTATTATTATTATTTATTATTATTATTATTATTCTTTTCTAAACCCTTAAACTGTCCTACCATTTTCTTGGAAGCAGTAGAGGATGGAAACTTTATATTTTTCTGGGTATGGGTCTGCATCATGGGGTTGCAGAACCCAATGTTCATGATACCAGGGTGTCATCTTGGCATAATTAGGGGCTCAAAGATGGGTGGGGTCAAATTTATTTTACATTTCTTAAATTTGCTACTGTATGTAGAGTAGATGGAATTATGATTACTTTTATGAATATTAAGAGACACATGTCTGCTTCAACATGGAACTTTTTATTTCAGTAGGGGTCTCCTTGGCATAATTTGAGGGGGGGTGAATTTTCATGGAACATTCTAGAACATGAGTGTTGCATTAATTCTAGAGACATAAAATGTTATATGATGGTATATTATAATGGGTAGCACCATATGCAACAGCAGTTTGACTTTGCAATTTCAAAATGGCTGCCGTTACCATGGAAACAATGCAAAAAAGGTCAAAATGCTTTAAAAACCTTAAAGTAGCCTTTACTCTCTTAAAATGGTAGGTCAAATCCATTGAACCTTTAATGGTATGTTCCCTTCCATGTACCAATGTGGCATCTGTCATTACATTTTGGGAATGGTCTTTGTAACCATGGAAACCAGCTAAAATTTCAAAAATTTCAGAAATTTCAAAATGCCCCAAACTTGATAAAACTTCACTGAAATGTCAACTGAGATGTGCAGAGTTGCTATTTGTCTTTGAATTTTCAAAATGGCCGCTGTTGCCATGGAAACAACAAAAAATACAAACATAAACTGACTATAGGCTTTGCTCATTGTTGAAGGCCGTACATTGACCTATAGTTGTTAATTTCTGTGTCATTTGGTCTCTTGCGGAGAGTTGTCTCATTGGCAATCATACCACATCTTCTTTTTTATATATAAAACACCTCGTAAATTTGAGGCAAAATTCCGTTATCAAGAGTATGTGCATACGATCAAATACAAATCTGTACTGCAAAACATCTTCTAGAATATGCTAGAAGAAAAAAATATATAATTTAACGTGCTTCTATTCTATACAAAAATCGTGCTGTGAAGAGAAAATCGCCACCGACAGAGAGAGAAACACTAAGAGTACATATTAGTGACATTTCTGTACTTGCATTACAGTACACATCCGTGAATTACACACCTGCTAAAATATACACATTAGCTGAAATCAATCGATGAACGTGTAATTTAATTGTACAAAATAAGATACAAGTATCGTGTGATACGCGAGCTATTAAAGAACAAAATGAACAGTTAGTATGGCGCTCCGTCAATATATACACATGTTGTCTGTCCAAGGTCCCCTCTAAAAAGAATATAAATATGCTAAGTCCACGATAATATACTTGCACATCACGTGACGCCACGTTCTTCCTCGCGCGTGTGTCTAATTTTAGATTCTAAAGAATTCCCAAACTATGTATAGAACTCAAACCTATTCTACGGGATGAGAAAAAAAGGGGGGGGATCAAAGACATGCCAATTCCAGCATGTATAATAGATGTGCCATTTGACTTTGGTACACTTTAAGTGGTTGCTGATACTGTGACAATGTCCAATACAAGCCTGGTGACATCCTCCGCTATTGCTTGCAATAGCAAATCTAGTTAAGTCGCCAAAACGGAGTTTTGAGACTTATTGTTTTTGTCCCGTTTCTTATTATTATTATTATTATGTCACCCGATCGACAATGTCGGGTGACATATTGCTTTTCCTCTGTTTCTTTGTTATTATGTCACCCGATCGACAATGTCGGGTGACATATTGCTTTCCTCTGTTTCTTTGTTATTATTATTCTTATTCTTCCAATGATTTTTGTCCGGCAGATTTTTGGAGCCAATGGAACCAATCTTAATGATAGTTAACTATAATTAGGAACATAAAATTTCGGGTTGCAGTAGGTCTTAAGAACATAAAAATGGCTGCTGTTACCATGGAAACGGAACAAATGTGAAAAATACAGTTTTGGTTTTGGTGAATTATTTGGATATGCTTAAACTTAGAATCATTATATTTTAATACAATGTAGGTGCCCACTATATACTGGTTTCGGATGATTTTGGCAATCATTGGAACTACTATGTTGCCATGGAAACTACACCAAAAATTTCAAAAATATCAAAATGCTCCAAACTTAATGAAACTTCACAGTAACGATGAGCAACATTGGTAGATGTGGAATTTGGTGTTGAAATTTCGAAAATGTCTTCTGTTACCATGGAAACAATGCAAAACAGGTCAAAATGCTCCAAAAACCTAAAAGTAGCATCTACTTTCTTAAAATGGTAGGTCAAATCCATTGAAACTTTGATGGTATGTTCCTCCATGTACCAATGTGGTATCTGCCATTAAATTCTGGGAATGGTCTCTGTTACCATAGGAACCATCAAAATGTCAAAATTTCAAAAATTTCAAAATGCTCCAAAATTTATGAAACTTAATATGATTGTCGACTGGCAAGTCTGGATGAGACTTTGACTTTGGAATTTCCAAAGTGGTCACCGTTGCCATGGAAACTGCAAAATGTCAAAATTTTCAAAATGCTTTGAACTTAATGAAACTTGATATTATTGTTAACTGGCAAGTATAGATGAGACTTTTGACTTTGAAATTTTCAAAATGGTTGCCGTTGCCATAGAAACAACACAAATGTGAAAATTTTAAAATGCTCTGAATGTACTGAAAATTTACAGATGTTTAGCCATGCATATATGTGCATTCACTGTTAATTTTTTTGAAATGGCTGCCGACTTAGTGGCAATGGGGAAGGTGACATCCGCTATTGCTTGCAATGGCAAATCTAGTTATGTCACCCGATCAACAATGTCGGGTGACATATTGCTTTTCCTCTGTTTCTTTGTTATTATTATCATTATTCTTCCAATGATTTTTGTCCGGCAGTTTTTGGAGCCAATTGAACCAATCTTAATGATAGTTTAGTATAATGAGGAACACAAAATTTCGGGTTGCAGTAGGTCTTAAGAACAGAAAAATGGCTGCCGTTACCATGGAAACGGAAAAATGTGAAAAATCCAGTTTTGGTTTTGCTGAATTATTTGGATATGCTTAAACTTAGAATCATTATATTTTAATACAATGTAGGTGCCCACTACATACTGGTTTTGGATGATTTTGGCAATCATTGAACTACTATGTTGCCATGGAAACTACACCAAAAATTTCGAAAATATCAAAATGCTCCAAATTTAATGAAACTTCACAGTAACGATGAGCAACATTGGTAGATGTGCAATTTGGCGTTGGAATTTCGAAAATGTCTGCCGTTACCATGGAAACAATGCAAAAAGGTCAAAATGCTCCAAAACCTAAAGGTAGCATTTACTTTCTTAAAATGGTAGGTCAAATCGATTGAAACTTTTATGGTATGTTCACTACCATGTACCAATGTGGTATCTGCCATTAAATTTTGGGAATGGTCTCTGTTACCATAGGAACCATCAAAAATGTCAAAAATTTCAAAATTTCAAAATGCTCCAAAATTTATGAAACTTAATATGATTGTTGACTGGCAAGTCTGGATGAGACTTTGACTATGGAATTTCCAAAATGGCCACCGTTGCCATGGAAACTGCAAAATGTCAAAAATTTCAAAATGCTTTGAACTTAATGAAACTTGATATTATTGTTAACTGGCATGTATAGATAAGACTTTTGACTTTGAAATTTTCAAAATGGCTGCCGTTGCCATGGAAACGGCAAAATGTGAAAGAATTTTAAAATGCTCTGAATGTACTGAAAAATTACAGACGATGTATAGCCATGTATATATGTGCATTCACTGTTAAAAATTTTTGAAATGGCTGCCGCTTAGTGGCAATGGGGTAGGGTGACATCCGCTATTGCTTGCAATGGCAAATCTAGTTATTATTCTTATTCTTCCAATGATTTTTGTCCGGCAGATTTTTGGAGCCAATGGAACCAATCTTAATGATAGTTAACTATAATGAGGAACACAAAATTTCCGGTTGCAGTAGGTCTTAAGAACATAAAAATGGCTGCCGTTACCATGGAAACGGGACATATGTGAAAAATCCAGTTTTTGGTTTTGGTGAATTATTTGGAATTGCTTAAACTTAGAATCATTATATTTTAATACAATGTAGGTGCCCACTATATACTGGTTTGGGATGATTTTGGCAATCATTGGAACTACTGTGTTGCCATGGAAACTACACCAAAAATTTCAAAAATATCAAAATGCTCCAAATTTAATGAAACTTCACAGTAACGATGAGCAACATTGGTAGATGTGCAATTTGGCGTTGGAATTTCGAAAATGTCTGCCGTTACCATGGAAACAATGGAAAACAGGTCGAAATGCTCCAAAACCTAAAAGTAGCATTTACTTTCTTGAAATGGTAGGTCAAATCGATTGAACTATTGATGGTATGTTCCTCCCATGTACCAATGTGGTATCTGCCATTTAATTTGGGAATGGTATCTGTTACCATAGGAACCATCAAAATGTCAAAATTTCAAAATGCTCCAAAATTTAAGAAACTTAAGATGATTGTTGACTGACAAGTCGTGATGAGACTTTGACTTTGGAATTTCCAAAATGGCCACCGTTGCCATGGAAACTGCAAAATGTCAAAAATTTTCAAAATGCTTTGAAATTAATGAAACTTAATATTATTGTTAACTGGCAAGTATAGATGAGACTTTGACTTAAAAATTTTCATAATGGCTGCCGTTGCCATGGAAACAACAAAAATGTGAAAATTTTAAAATGTTCTGAATGTACTGAAAATTTACAGGAGATGTTTAGCCATGCATATATGTGCATTCACTGTTAAATTTTTTTGAAATGGCTGCCGCTTAGTGGCAATGGGGGAAGGGTGACATCCGCTATTGCTTGCAATGGCAAATCTAGTTATTATTCTTATTCTTCTTTTTCTAAACCCTTAAACTGTCCTACCATTTTCTTGGAAGCAGTAGAGGATGGAAACTTTATATTTTTCTAGGTATGGGTCTGCATCATGGGGTTGCAGAACCCAATGTTCATGATACCAGGGTGTCATCTTGGCATAATTAGGGGCTCAAAGATGGGTGGGGTCAAATTTATTTTACATTTCTTAAATTTGAATTATGATTACTTTTATGAATATTAAGAGACACATGTCTGCTTCAACATGGAACTTTTTATTTCAGTAGGGGTCTCCTTGGCATAATTTGAGGGGGTGAATTTTCATGGAACATTCTAGAACATGAGTGTTGCATTAATTCTAGAGACATAAAATGTTATATGATGGTATATTATAATGGTAGCACCATATGCAACAGCAGTTTGACTTTGCAATTTCCAAAATGGCTGCCGTTACCATGGAAACAATGCAAAAAAGGTCAAAATGCTTTAAAAACCTTAAAGTAGCCTTTACTCTCTTAAAATGGTAGGTCAAATCCATTGAACCTTTAATGGTATGTTCCCTTCCATGTACCAATGTGGCATCTGTCATTACATTTTGGGAATGGTCTTTGTAACCATGGAAACCAGCTAAAATTTCAAAATTTCAGAAATTTCAAAATGCCCCAAACTTGATAAAACTTCACTGAAATGTCAACTGAGATGTGCAGAGTTGCTATTTGTCTTTTGAATTTTCAAAATGGCCGCTGTTGCCATGGAAACAACAAAAAATACAAACATAAACTGACTATAGGCTTTGCTCATTGTTGAAGGCCGTACATTGACCTATAGTTGTTAATTTCTGTGTCATTTGGTCTCTTGCGGAGAGTTGTCTCATTGGCAATCATACCACATCTTCTTTTTTATATATAAAACACCTCGTAAATTTGAGGCAAAATTCCGTTATCAAGAGTATGTGCATACGATCAAATACAAATCTGTACTGCAAAACATCTTCTAGAATATGCTAGAAGAAAAAAATATATAATTTAACGTGCTTCTATTCTATACAAAAATCGTGCTGTGAAGAGAAAATCGCCACCGACAGTGAGAGAAACACTAAGAGTACATATTAGTGACATTTCTGTACTTGCATTACAGTACACATCCGTGAATTACACACCTGCTAAAATATACACATTAGCTGAAATCAATCGATGAACGTGTAATTTAATTGTACAAAATAAGATACAAGTATCGTGTGATACGCGAGCTATTAAAGAACAAAATGAACAGTTAGTATGGCGCTCCGTCAATATATACACATGTTGTCTGTCCAAGGTCCCCTCTAAAAAGAATATAAATATGCTAAGTCCACGATAATATACTTGCACATCACGTGACGCCACGTTCTTCCTCGCGCGTGTGTCTAATTTTAGATTCTAAAGAATTCCCAAACTATGTATAGAACTCAAACCTATTCTACGGGATGAGAAAAAGGGGGGGTGATCAAAGACATGCCAATTCCAGCATGTATAATAGATGTGCCATTTGACTTTGGTACACTTTAAGTGGTTGCTGATACTGTGACAATGTCCAGTACAAGCCTGGTGACATCCTCCGCTATTGCTTGCAATAGCAAATCTAGTTAAGTCGCCAAAACGGAGTTTTGGAGACTTATTGTTTTTGTCCCGTTTCTTATTAATTAAGTCGCCAAAACGGAGTTTTGGAGACTTATTGTTTTTGTCCCGTTTCTTATTATTATTATTATTAAGTCGCCAAACGGAGTTTTGAGACTTATTGTTTTGTCCCGTTTCTTATTATTATTATTATTATTATTATTATTATTATTATTATTATTCTTCTTAACCCTAATTTGTCCGACCATTTTCTTCCAAGCCTTAAATGATGGAAACTTTATATTTGGTATGATGTTGGGGTAGTATCCCTAGGGGTGCATTCGCTATTTTTTATTTCAAATGGGGGTCAACTTGGCACTTTTTGGGGGCCGGACAATGGGTGGGGTCATTTTCGACTATTGATTCGCTACTGGTAGAACCTTTAAGTTTTGTGTAATACAAGAGACCGATGTCCAGGTGTCCATTCCACATTTTTATTTCAGCCTGGGGTCATCTTGGCATTATTTTAGGGGTCAATTTTCATGGAACATTCTAGAACAATAGTCATGTGATTAGTCATGTGATAGTGTTGAATTATTCCTATGTACTTTTTAAGTTATATAATGATAGATTATTACAGGTAGCACCATATGTAGCTGTAATTCGACTTTGGAATTTTTAAAATGGCTGCCGTTACCATGGAAACTGCAAAATGTGAAATTTTTGAAATGCTTCAAATTTAATGAAATTTTACAGAGATGTTAACGAGTGTATGTAGATTTGAATTTGACTTTGAATTTCCAAAATGGCCGCCGTTGCCATGGAAACAACAAAATGCGAAAATCTAGATTTGGTCCAATCTTTATGAAACTTGACAGTAATGTGACCTGTCATGTGTAGATGTGCCATCCGACTTTGGAATTTTCAAAATGGCTGCCGTTACCATGGAAACTGCAAAATGTCAAAAATTCAAAATGCTTCTAACTTAATGAAACTTTACACAAATGTTAACTGTCTTATGTAGATGTGACATTTGACTTTGGAATTTCAAAATGGCCACCGTAACCATGGAAACACGAATACCTAAATTTGAAAATTAGTCCAATTTTATGAAACTTGTAAGTAATGTGACCTGTCATGTGTAGATGTGCTTTCCGACTATGAAATTTCAAAATGGCTGCCGTTACCATGGAAACAGCAGAACAATGGTTGGGGCCGTTTTATGACTTTTGTGTTAGCATCCTAACACAGGATTACTTGTTATTATTATTATTATTTTTTCTAAACCCTTAAACTGTCCTACCATTTTCTTGGAAGCTATAGAGGATGGAAACTTTATATTTTTTCTGGGTATGGGTCTGCATCATTAGGGTTGCAGAACCCAATGTCCATGATGCCAGGGTGTCATCTTGGCATAATTAGGGGGCTCAAAGATGGGTGGGGTAAATTTTTTTTACATTTCTTGAATTTGCTACTGTATGTAGTGTAAATGGAATGATGATTACTATTATGAATATTTAGAGACACATGTCTGGTTCAATATGGAACTTATTTTATTTCAGTAGGGGTCTCCTTGGCATAATTTTAGGGGTGAATTTTCATGGAACATTCCAGAACATCAATGTTAAATTTATTCGAGAGACATTAAATGGTATATGATAATATATAATTATGGAGAGAACAATTTGCTTCGGCAATTCGACTTTGGAATTTTAAAATGGCGGCCGTTACCATGGAAACAGCAAAATTATCAAAAAATTTCAAAATGCTTCAAATTTAATGAGACTTATAACAAATGTTGCCTAGCTTATGTAGACCTGACTTTTGAGTTTTAAATTTCCAAAATGGCCGCCGTTGCCATGGAAACTGCTAAAATGTGAAAAATTTCAAAATGGTTCAAAATTGATGAAACTTAAAACAAACATTGCCTAGCATATGTAAACATGACTTTTGAGACTAAAATTTCCAAAATGGCCGCCGTAACCATGGAAACAGCAAAAATGTGAAAAGTTAAAATACTTTGAATATAATGACACATTTCACAAATAATAAGTAGCACTATGGATTCCGCAGAACAATGAATTGGGGTCCGTTTTGGCGACTTTTGTGTTAGCATCCTAACACAGGATTACTAGTTATTATTATTATTATTATTATTCTTAACCCTAATTTGTCCGACCATTTTCTTCCAAGCCTTAAATGATGGAAACTTTATATTTGGTATGATGTTGGGGTAGTATCCCTAGGGTGCATTCGCTATTTTTATTTCAAATGGGGTCAACTTGGCACTTTTGGGGGCCGGAACATGGGTGTGGTCATTTTCAACTATTGATTCGCTACTGGTAGAACCTTTAAGTTTTGTGTAATACAAGAGACCGATGTCCAGGTGTCCATTCCACATTTTTATTTCAGCCCGGGGTCATCTTGGCATTATTTTAGGGGTCAATTTTCGTGGAACATTCTAGAACAATAGTCATGTGATTAGTCATGTGATAGTGATGAATTATTCCTATGTACTTTTATGTTATATAATGATAGATTATTACAGGTAGCACCATATGTAGCTGTAATTCGACTTTGGAATTTTAAAATGGCCGCCGTTACCATGGAAACTGCAAAATGTGAAAATTTTTAAAATGCTTCAAATTTAATGAAATTTTACAGAGATCTTAACGAGTGTATGTAGATTTGGAATTTGACTTTGAATTTCCCAAATTGCCGCCGTTGCCATGGAAACAACAAAATGCGAAAAATCTAGATTTGGTTCAATCTTTATGAAACTTGACAGTAATGTGACCTGTCATGTGTAGATGTGCCATCCGACTTTGGAATTTTCAAAATGGCTGCCGTTACCATGGAAACTGCAAAATGTCAAAAATTCTAAATGCTTAAAACTTAATGAAACTTTACTCAAATGTTGACTGTCTTATGTAGATGTGGCATTTGACTTTGGAATTTCAAAATGGCCACAGTAACCATGGAAACACGAATGCCTAAATTTGAAAATTGGTCCAATTTTTATAAAACTTGTAAGTAATGTGACCTGTCATGTGTAGGTGTGCTATCCGACTTTGAAATTTCAAAATGGCTGCCGTTACCATGGAAACAGCAGAACAATGGTTGGGGGCCGTTTTGGCGACTTTTGTGTTAGCATCCTAACACAGGATTACTTGTTATTAAGTCGCCAAAACGGAGTTTTGAGACTTATTGTTTTTGTCCCGTTTCTTATTATTATTATTATTATTATTATTATTCTTCTTTTCTAAACCCTTAAACTGTCTTACCATTTTCTTGGAAGCTATAGAGGATGGAAACTTTATATTTTTCTGGGTATGGGTCTGCATCATGGGGTTGCAGAACCCAATGCTCATGATACCAGGGTGTCATCTTGGCATAATTAGGGGCTCAAAGATGGGTGGGGTCAAATTTATTTTACATTTCTTAAATTTGCTACTGTATGTAGAGTAGATGGAATTATGATTACTTTTATGAATATTAAGAGACACATGTCTGCTTCAACATGGAACTTTTTATTTCAGTAGGGGTCTCCTTGGCATAATTTGAGGGGGTGAATTTTCATGGAACATTCTAGAACATGAGTGTTGCATTAATTCTAGAGACATAAAATGTTATATGATGGTATATTATAATGGTAGCACCATATGCAACAGCAGTTTGACTTTGCAATTTCCAAAATGGCTGCCGTTACCATGGAAACAATGCAAAAAGGTCAAAATGCTTCAAAAACCTTAAAGTAGCCTTTACTCTCTTAAAATGGTAGGTCAAATCCATTGAAACTTTGATGGTATGTTCCTCCCATGTACCAATGTGGCATCTGTCATTCCATTTTGGGAATGGTCTTTGTAACCATGGAAACCAGCCAAAATTTCAAAAATTTCAGAAATTTCAAAATGCCCCAAATTTGATAAAACTTCACTGAAATGTCAACTGAGATGCGCAGAGTTGCTATTTGTCTTTTGAATTTTCAAAATGGCCGCCGTTGCCATGGAAACAACAAAAAATACAAACATAAACTGATTATGCAGTATGGGCTTTGCTCATGTATTCTTAACCCTAATTTGTCCGACCATTTTCTTCCAAGCCTTAAATGATGGAAACTTTATATTTGGTATGAAGTTGGGGTAGTATCCCTAGGGGTGCATTCACTAATTTTTATTTCAAATGGGGGTCAACTTGGCACTATTTGGGGGCCGGACAATGGGTGGGGTCATTTTTCGACTATTGATTCGCTACTGGTAGAACCTTTAGGTTTTGTGTAATACAAGAGACCGATGTCCAGGTGTCCATTCCACATTTTTATTTCAGCCTGGGGTCATCTTGGCATTATTTTAGGGGTCAATTTTCGTGGAACATTCTAGAACAATAGTCATGTGATTAGTCATGTGATAGTGATGAATTATTCCTATGTACTTTTTATGTTATATAATGATAGATTATTACAGGTAGCACCATATGTAGCTGTAATTCGACTTTGGAATTTTAAAATGGCCGCCGTTACCATGGAAACTGCAAAATGTGAAAAATTTTAAAATGCTTCAAATTTAATGAAATTTTACAGAGATCTTAACGAGTGTATGTAGATTTGGAATTTGACTTTGAATTTCCCAAATTGCCGCCGTTGCCATGGAAACAACAAAATGCGAAAAATCTAGATTTGGTTCAATCTTTATGAAACTTGACAGTAATGTGACCTGTCATGTGTAGATGTGCCATCCGACTTTGGAATTTTCAAAATGGCTGCCGTTACCATGGAAACTGCAAAAATGTCAAAAATTCTAAATGCTTAAAACTTAATGAAACTTTACTCAAATGTTGACTGTCTTATGTAGATGTGGCATTTGACTTTGAATTTCAAAATGGCCACAGTAACCATGGAAACACGAATGCCTAAATTTGAAAATTGGTCCAATTTTATAAAACTTGTAAGTAATGTGACCTGTCATGTAGGTGTGCTATCCGACTTTGAAATTTCAAAATGGCTGCCGTTACCATGGAAACAGCAGAACAATGGTTGGGGGCCGTTTTATGACTTTTGTGTTAGCATCCTAACACAGGATTACTTGTTATTAAGTCGCCAAAACGGAGTTTTGGAGACTTATTGTTTTTGTCCTGTTTCTTATTATTATTATTATTATTATTATTATTATTCTTTTTCTAAACCCTTAAACTGTCTTACCATTTTCTTGGAAGCTATAGAGGATGGAAACTTTATATTTTTCTGGGTATGGGTCTGCATCATGGGGTTGCAGAACCCAATGTTCATGATACCAGGGTGTCATCTTGGCATAATTAGGGGGGCTCAAAGATGGGTGGGGTCAAATTTATTTTACATTTCTTAAATTTGCTACTGTATGTAGAGTAGATGGAATTATGATTACTTTTATGAATATTAAGAGACACATGTCTGCTTCAACATGGAACTTTTTATTTCAGTAGGGGTCTCCTTGGCATAATTTGAGGGGGTGAATTTTCATGGAACATTCTAGAACATGAGTGTTGCATTAATTCTAGAGACATAAAATGTTATATGATGGTATATTATAATGGTAGCACCATATGCAACAGCAGTTTGACTTTGCAATTTCAAAATGGCTGCCGTTACCATGGAAACAATGCAAAAAAGGTCAAAATGCTTCCAAAAACCTTAAAGTAGCCTTTACTCTTAAAATGGTAGGTCAAATCCATTGAAACTTTGATGGTATGTTCCCTCCCATGTACCAATGTGGCATCTGTCATTACATTTTGGGAATGGTCTTTGTAACCATGGAAACCAGCCAAAATTTCAAAATTTCAGAAATTTCAAAATGCCCCAAACTTGATAAAACTTCACTGAAATGTCAACTGAGATGCGCAGAGTTGCTATTTGTCTTTTGAATTTTCAAATGGCCGCCGTTGCCATGGAAACAACAAAAATACAAACATAAACTGATTATGCAGTATGGCTTTGCTCATGTATTCTTAACCCTAATTTGTCCGACCATTTTCTTCCAAGCCTTAAATGATGGAAACTTTATATTTGGTATGATGTTGGGGTAGTATCCCTAAGGGTGCATTCACTAATTTTTATTTCAAATGGGGTCAACTTGGCACTTTTTGGGGCGGACAATGGGTGGGTCATTTTCGACTATTGATTCGCTACTGGTAGAACCTTTAGGTTTTGTGTAATACAAGAGACCGATGTCCAGGTGTCCACTCCACATTTTTATTTCAGCCTGGGGTCATCTTGGCATTATTTTAGGGGTCAATTTTCATGGAACATTCTAGAACAATAGTCATGTGATTAGTCATGTGATAGTGTTGAATTATTCCTATGTACTTTTAAGTTATATAATGATAGATTATTACAGATAGCACCATATGTAGCTGTAATTCGACTTTGGAATTTTTAAAATGGCTGCCGTTACCATGGAAACTGCAAAATGTGAAATTTTTAAAAATGCTTCAAATTTAATGACATTTTACAGAGATGTTAACGAGTGTATGTAGATTTGAATTTGACTTTGGAAATTCCAAAATGGCTGCCGTTGCCATAGAAACAACAAAATGCGAAAAATCTAGATTTGGTCCAATCTTTATGAAACTTGACAGTAATGTGACCTGTCATGTGTAGAAGTGCCATCCGACTTTCGAATTTTCAAAATGGCTGCCGTTACCATGGAAACTGCAAAAATGTCAAAAATTCAAAATGCTTCAAACTTAATGAAACTTTACACAAATGTTGACTGTCTTGTGTAGATGTGGCATTTGACTTTGGAATTTCAAAATGGCCACCGTAACCATGGAAACACGAATGCCTAAATTTGAAAATTGGTCCAATTTATATGAACCTTGTAAGTAATGTGACCTGTCACGTGTAGATGTGATATCCGACTTTGAAATTTCAAAATGGCAGCCGTTAACATGGAAACAACAGAACAATGGTTGGGGCCGTTTTGGTGACTTTTGTGTTAGCATCCTAACACAGGATTACTTGTTATTATTATTATGTCACCCGATCGACAATGTCGGGTGACATATTGCTTTTCTTCTGTTTCTTTGTTATTAAGCCGCCAAAACGGAGTTTTGGAGACTTTATGTTTTTGTCCTGTTTCTTATTAAGTCGCCAAAACGGAGTTTTGAGACTTTATGTTTTTGTCCCGTTTCTTATTATTATTATTATTATTATTATTATTATTATTATTATTCTTCTTAACCCTAATTTGTCCGACCATTTTCTTCCAAGCCTTAAATGATGGAAACTTTATATTTGGTATGATGTTGGGGTAGTATCCCCAGGGGTGCATTCGCTATTTTCATTTCAAATGGGGTCAACTTGGCACTTTTTGGGGCCGGAACATGGGTGGGGTCATTTTCGACTTTTGATTCGCTACTGGTAGAACCTTTAAGTTTTGTGTAATACAAGAGACCGATGTCCAGGTGTCCATTCCGAATTTTTTATTTCAGCCTGGGGTCATCTTGGCATTATTTTAGGGGTCAATTTTCATGGAACATTCTAGAACAATAGTCATGTGATTAGTCATGTGATAGTGTTGAATTATTCCTATGTACTTTTATGTTATATAATGATAGATTATTACAGGTAGCACCATATGTAGCTGTAATTCGACTTTGGAATTTTTAAAATGGCCGCCGTTACCATGGAAACTGCAAAAATGTGAAAATTTTTAAAATGCTTCAAATTCAATGAAATTTTACAGAGATGTTAACGAGTGTATGTAGATTTGGAATTTGACTTTGGAATTTCCAAAATGGCCGCCGTTGCCATGGAAACAACAAAAATGCGAAAAATCTAGATTTGGTCCAATCTTTATGAAACTTGACAGTAATGTGACCTGTCATATGTAGATGTGCCATCCGACTTTGGAATTTTCAAAATGGCTGCCGTTACCATGGAAACTGCAAAAATGTCAAAAAATTCAAAATGCTTCTAACTTAATGAAAGTTTACACAAATGTTGACTGTCTTATGTAGATGTGGCATTTGACTTTGAATTTCCAAAATGGCCACCGTAACCATGGAAACACGAATGCCTAAATTTGAAAACTGGTCCAATTTTATGAAACTTGATAGTAATGTGGCCTGTCACGTGTAGATGTGGTAACAGACTTTGAAATTTCAAAATGGCTGCCGTTACCATGGAAACAGCAGAACAGTGGTTCGGGGCCTTTTATGACTTTTGTGTTAGCATCCTAACACAGGATTACTTGTTATTATTATTCTTCCACCTTTTTTTGTCCGGCAGATTTTTGGAGCCAATGGAACCAATCTTAATGATAGTTCACTATAATGAGAAACAAAAATTCCGGGTTGCAGTAGGTCTTAAGAACATAAAATGGCTGCCGTTACCATGGAAACGGAATAAATGTGAAAAATCCACTTTTGGTTTTGGTGAATTTTTGGAGATGCTTAAACTTAGAATCATTATATTTCAATACCATGTAGGTGCCCACTATATACTGGTGTTGGATGATTTTGGCAATCATTGGAACTACTATGTTGCCATGGAAACTACACCAAAATTTCAAAATATCAAAATGCTCCAAATTTTTGAAACTTCATAGTAACGATGAGCAACATTGGTAGATGTGACATTTGGCGTTGGAATTTCCAAAATGTCTGCCGTTACCATGGAAACAATGCAAAAGCTCAAAATGCTCTAAAAACTTCAGGGTTTGGTGAATAATTTTGGTATGCTTGAACTTAAAATCATCAAATTTTATACAATACAGTTGTCCACTATATACAGGTTTTGAATGATTTTGACAATCATTGAACTACTATGTTACCATGGATACCGGAGCAAAAATTTCAAAAATTTCAGAATGCTTCAAACTTAATGAAACTTCACCATAATGTTGACTGTCATGTGTGGTAGCGGCAATTGGCTTTGGAATTACCAAATGGCCACCGTTGCCATGGAAACGGCAAAAAGTCAAAAGGTTGAAAATGTTCCAAACTTAATGAAACTTGACAATTATGTTATCTGAAAGTGTTGATACAACTTTAGACTTTGAAATTTTCAAAATGGCTGCCGTTGCCATGGAAACGGCAAAATGTAAAAAAATTAAAATGCTCTAAATGTACTGAAAAATTACAGAAAGATGTATAGCCATGCATATATGTGCATAGACTGTTAAATTTTTTGAAATGGCTGCCGCTTAGTGGCAATGGGGAAGGGTGACATCCGCTATTGCTTGCAATGGCAAATCTAGTTAAGTCATAAAACGGAGTTTGGAGACTTTATGTTTTTGTCCCGTTTCTTATTATTATTATTATGTCACCCGATCGACAATGTCGGGTGACATATTGCTTTTCCTCTGTTTCTTTGTTATTATTATTCTTATTCTTCCAATGATTTTGTCCGGCAGATTTTTGGAGCCAATGGAACCAATCTTAATGATAGTTAAGTATAATGAGGAACACAAAATTTCGGGTTGCAGTAGGTCTTAAGAACATAAAAATGGCTGCCGTTACCATGGAAACGGAACAAATGTGAAAAATCCAGTTTTTGTTTTGGTGAATTATTTGGATATGCTTAAACTCAGAATCAGTATATTTTAATACAATGTAGGTGCCCACTATATATAGTGGTTTTGGATAATTTTGGCAATCATTGGAACTACTATGTTGCCATGGAAACTACACCAAAAATTTCAAAAATATCAAAATGCTCTAAATTTAATGAAACTTCACAGTAACGATGAGCAACATTGGTAGATGTGCAATTTGGCGTTGGAATTTCGAAAATGTCTGCCGTTACCATGGAAACAATGCAAAACAGGTCAAAATGCTCCAAAAACCTAAAAGTAGCATTTACTTTCTTAAAATGGTAGGTCAAATCGATTGAAACTTTGATGGTATGTTCCCTCCCATGTACCAATGTGGTATCTGCCATTAAATTTTGGGAATGGTCTCTGTTACCATAGGAACCATCAAAAATGTCAAAAATTTCAAAAATTTCAAAATGCTCCAAAATTTCTGAAACTTAATATGATTGTTGACTGGCAAGTCTGGATGAGACTTTGACTTTGAATTTCCAAATGGCCACCGTTGCCATGGAAACTGCAAAATGTCAAAATTTTCAAAATGCTTTGAACTTAATGAAACTTGATATTATTGTTAACTGGCAAGTATATATGAGACTTTTGACTTTGAAATTTTAAAAATGGCTGCCGTTGCCATGGAAACGACAAAAATATGAAAATTTTTAAAATGCTCTGAATGTACTGAAAATTTATAGGAGATGTTTAGCCATGCATATATGTGCATTCACTGTTAATTTTTTTTTTTTTTTGAAATGGCTGCCGATTTAGTGGCAATGGGGGAAGGGTGACATCCGCTATTGCTTGCAATGGCAAATCTAGTTATTATGTCACCCGATCGACAATGTCGGGTGACATATTGCTTTTCCTCTGTTTCTTTATTATTATTATTATTATTCCACCTTTTTTGTCCGCCCGTTTTCTCATAGATTAGTAGACCTAATTCAATGAATGGGTACCACAATGAGGACCACCAACTCTAGTTGTGCAGGAACACTATGGAATTTTTTAAAGGCCACCGTTACCATGGAAACTGCAAAATGTCAAAAATTCCAAAAGCTAAATCTTTCTTTGATGGACCAATCCAAATGAAGCTTTATGGAAATGTTGCCTGTAATGAGTGGAACCACTGACAATATTAAGAAGTTCCAAATGGCTGCCATTGCCATGGAAACAGGCCAAAAGTTTAACATTGTCCCAATTGGAAAATACAGTAAAGTAGCATTTTCTCAAAAATATAAGATCAAACCAAATGAAACTTCACTCATATGTAACATGTCATCAGTCAATGTGGCATGTGTCTTTGAAATTTTGGAAATGGTCAGCGTTACCATGGAAACAGCAAAAGTTTCAAAAATTTCAAAATGCTCCAAACTTAATGAAAACATCTTCTAGAATATGCTTGAAGAGAAAAAATATATAATTTAACGTGCTTCTATTCTATACAGAAATCGTGCTTTCATACCACATCTTCCTATATATATCTATTTGAAGAGAAAATCGCCACGAGAGAGAGAGAAACACTAAGAGTACATATTAGTGACATTTCTGTACTTGCATTAAAGTACACATCCGTGAATCACACACCTGCTAAAATATACACATTAGCTGAAATCAATCGATGAACGTGTAATTTAATTGTACAAGATAAGATACATGTATCGTGTGATACGCGAGCTATTAAAGAACAAAATGAACAGTTAGTATGCCGCTCTGTCAATATATACACATGTTGTCTGTCCAAGGTCCCTCTAAAAGAATATAAATATGCTAAGTCCACGATAATATACTTGCGCATCACGTGACGCCACGTTCTTCCTCGCGTGGGTCTAGTTTTAGATTCTAAAGAATTCCAAAACTATGTATAGAACTCAAACTTATTCTACCTTATTCTACGGGAAGAGAAAACAGGGGAAATCAAAGACATGCCAATTCCAGCATGTATAATAGATGTGCCATTTGACTTTGGTACACTCAAAATAGTTGCTGCTACTGTGACAATGTCCAGTACAAGGTGACATCCTTCGCTATTGCTTGCAATAGCAAATCTAGTTAAGTCGCCAAAACGGAGTTTTGGAGACTTTATGTTTTTGTCCCGTTTCTTATTATTATTATTATTATTATTATTATTATGGCACCCTCAACGGAGTTGGGGTGACATATTGTTATTGTTCGTTTCTTTTTTCTTATTATTATTATTATTATTATTATATTTATTCTTCCACACTTTTTTGTCCATGCTATTTCTCAGAATTGGCTTGAACAATATTGATGGAACTATACCATAATGTAGACCACTATATCAAATTGTGCAGTGGGGTCTGGCATCATCAAGATGGCTGCCGTTACCATGGAAACTAATAAAATGTGAAAAAATCAAGTTTTTGGTTTTGGTGAACTGTTTGGATCTGCTTAATCTCAGAATCATTATATTTTAATACAATGTAGGTGCCAAGTATATACTGGTGTTGGATGATTTTGGCAATCATTGGAACTACTATGTTGCCATGGAAACTACACCAAAATTTCAAAAATATCAAAACCTCCAAACTGAATGAAACTTCACAGTAACGATGAGCAACATTGGCAGATGTGAAATTTGGCGTTGGAATTCCCAAAATGTCTGCTGTTACCATGGAAACAATGCAAAAAGGTCAAAATGCTCCAAAAACTTAAGGGTTTTGGGAATAATTTTGGTATGCTTTAACTTAAAATCATCAGTTTTTTATACCATATAGTTGTCCACTATATACAGGTTTTGGATGATTTTGACAGGCATTGGAACTAAAATGTAACCATGGATACAGAAGCAAAAATGTCCAAAAATCTCAAAATGCTCAGAACTTAATGAAAATCATTATAAATGGTAAATGGTAAGTGAAGATAAGTATTTGGACTTTGAATTTCAAAAGTGGCCGCCGTTGCCATGGAAACATCAAAAATGTGAAAAATTGAAAAATGCTCCAAACTTTCTGAAAATTTTCAAACAAATATGTTATAATGTATTTATGTGTAAATACTGTTTTAAATTTTCAAAATGGCTGCCGCTCGCCTGGCAATGGGGGAAGGGTGCCATCCGCTATTGCTTGCAATGGCAAATCTAGTTATTATCATTCTTCTTAACCCTATTTTGTCCGACCATTTTCTTCCAAGCCTTAAATGATTGAAACTTTATATTTGGTATGATGTTGGGGTAGTATCCTAGGGTGCATTCGCTATTTTTTATTTCAAATGGGGGTCAACTTGGTACTTTTTGGGGGCCGGAACATGGGTGGGGTCATTTTTCGACTATTGATTCGCTACTGGTAGAACCTTTAAGTTTTGTGTAATACAAGAGACCGATGTCCAGGTGTCCATTCCACATTTTTTATTTCAGCCCGGGGTCATCTTGGCATTATTTTAGGGGGTCAATTTTCATGGAACATTCTAGAACAATAGTCATGTGATTAGTCATGTGATAGTGTTGAATTATTCCTATGTACTTTTTATGTTATATAATGATAGATTATTACAGGTAGCACCATATGTAGCTGTAATTCGACTTTGGAATTTTTAAAATGGCCGCCGTTACCATGGAAACTGCAAAAATGTGAAATTTTTTAAAATGCTTCAAATTTAATGAAATTTTACAGAGATGTTAACGAGTGTATGTAGATTTGGGATTTGACTTTGGAATTTCCAAATGGCCGCCGTTGCCATGGAAACAACAAAATGCGAAAAATCTAGATTTGGTCCAATCTTTATGAAACATGACAGTAATGTGTCCTGTCATGTGTAGATGTGCCATCCGACTTTGTATTTTCAAAATGGCTGCCGCTACCATGGAAACTGCAAAATGTCAAAAATTCAAAATGCTTTAAACTTATGGAAACTTTATACAAATGTTGACTGTCTTATGTAGATGTGGCATTTGACTTTGGAATTTCAAAATGGCCACCGTAACCATGGAAACACGAATGCCTCAATTAGAAAATTGGTCCATTTTTTATGAAACTTGTAAGTAATGTGACCTGTCACGTGTAGATGTGATATCCGACTTTGAAATTTCAAAATGGCTGCCGTTACCATGGAAACAGCAGAACAATGGTTGGGGGCCGTTTTGGCGACTTTTGTGTTAGCATCCTAACACAGGAATACTGTTATTATTAAGTCGCCAAACGGAGTTTTGAGACTTATTGTTTTTGTCCTGTTTCTTATTATTAAGTCGCCAAAACGGAGTTTTGGGGACTTTATGTTTTGTCCCGTTTCTTATTATTATTATTATTATTATTATTATTATTATTATTCTTCTTAACCCTAATTTGTCCGACCATTTTCTTCCAAGCCTTAAATGATGGAAACTTTATATTTGGTATGATGTTGGGGTAGTATCCCTAGGGGTGCATTCACTATTTTTATTTCAAACGGGGTCATCTTGGCACTTTTGGGGGCCGGAACATGGTGGGGTCATTTTTCGACTATTGATTCGCTACTGGTAGAACCTTTAAGTTTTGTATAATACAAGAGACCGATGTCCAGGTGTCCATTCCACATTTTTATTTCAGCCCAGGGTCATCTTGGCATTATTTTAGGGGTCAGTTTTCATGGAACATTCTAGAACAATAGTCACGTGATTAGTCATGTGATAGTGTTGAATTATTCCTATGTACTTTTATGTTATATAATGATAGATTATTACAGGTAGCACCATATGTAGCTGTAATTCGACTTTGGATTTTTAAAATGGACGCTGTTACCATGGAAACTGCAAAATGTGAAAATTTTTAAAATGCTTCAAATTTAATGAAATTTTACAGAGATATTAACGAGTGTATGCAGATTTGAATTTGACTTTGAATTTCCAAATGGCCACCGTTGCCATGGAAACTGCAAAATGTCAAAAATTCAGAATGCTTCAAACTTAATGAAACTTTACACAAATGTTGACTGTCTTATGCAGATGTGGCATTTGACTTTGAATTTCAAATGGCCACCGTAACCATGGAAACAGGAATGCCTAAATTTGAAAATTGGTCCTATTTTTATGAAACTTGTAAGTAATGTGACCTGTCATGTGTAGATGTGCTATTCGACTATGAAATTTCAAAATGGCTGCTGTTACCATGGAAACAGCAGAACAATGGTTGGGGGCCGTTTTATGACTTTTGTGTTAGCATCCTAACACAGGATTACTTGTTATTATTCTTATTCTTCTTTTCTAAACCCTTAAACTGTCCTACCATTTTCTTGGAAGCTATAGAGGATGGAAACTTTATATTTTTCTGGGTATGGGTCTGCATCATGGGGTTGCAGAACCCAATGTTCATGATACCAGGGTGTCATCTTGGCATAATTAGGGGGGCTCAAAGATGGGTGGGGTCAAATTTATTTTACATTTCTTAAATTTGCTACTGTATGTAGAGTAGATGGAATTATGATTACTTTTATGAATATTAAGAGACACATGTCTGCTTCAACATGGAACTTTTTATTTCAGTAGGGGGTCTCCTTGGCATAATTTGAGGGGGGTTAATTTTCATGGAACATTCTAGAACATCAGTGTTGCATTAATTCTAGAGACATAAAATGTTATATGATGGTATATTATAATGGGTAGCACCATATGCAACAGCAGTTTGACTTTGCAATATCCAAAATGGCTGCCGTTACCATGGAAACAATGCAAAAAAGGTCAAAATGCTTCAAAAACCTTAAAGTAGCCTTTACTCTCTTAAAATGGTAGGTCAAATCCATTGAAACTTTGATGGTATGTTCCCTCCCATGTACCAATGTGGCATCTGTCATTACATTTTGGGAATGGTCTTTGTAACCATGGAAACCAGCCAAAATTTCAAAATTTCAGAAATTTCAAAATGCCCCAAACTTGATAAAACTTCACTGAAATGTCAACTGAGATGTGCAGAGTTGCTATTTGTCTTTGAATTTCAAAATGGCCGCCGTTGCCATGGAAACAACAAAAAATACAAACATAAACTGACTATGCAGTATGGGCTTTTCTCATTGTTGAAGGCCGTACATTGACCTTTAGTTGTTAATTTCTGTGTCATTTGGTCTCTTGCGGAGAGTTGTCTCATTGGCAATCATACCACATCTTCTTTTTTATATATAAAACACCTCGTAAATTTGAGGCAAAATTCCGTTATCAAGAGTATGTGCATACGATCAAATACAAATCTGTACTGCAAAACATCTTCTAGAATATGCTAGAAGAAAAATATATAATTTGACGTGCTTCTATTCTATATAAAAGTCGTGCTGTGAAGAAAATCGCCACCGACAGAGAGAGAAACACTAAGACTACATATTAGTGACATTTCTGTACTTGCATTACAGTACACATCCGTGAATTACACATCTGCTAAAATATACACATTAGCTGAAATCAATCGATGAACGTGTAATTTAATTGTACAAAATAAGATACAAGTATCGTGTGATACGCGAGCTATTAAAGAACAAAATGAACAGTTAGTATGGCGCTCCGTCAATATATACACATGTTGTCTGTCCAAGGTCCCTCTAAAAGAATATAAATATGCTAAGTCCACGATAATATACTTGCACATCACGTGACGCCACGTTCTTCCTCGCGTGGGTCTAATTTTAGATTCTAAAGATTTCCCAAACTATGTATAGATCTCAAACCTATTCTACGGGATGAGAAAAAAGGGGATCAAAGACATGCCAATTCCAGCATGTATAATAGATGTGCCATTTGACTTTGGTACACTTTAAGTGGTTGCTGCTACTGTGACAATGTCCAGTACAGGGTGACATCCTCCGCTATTGCTTGCAAAAGCAAATCTAGTTAAGTCGCCAAAACGGAGTTTTGGAGACTTATTGCTTTTGTCCCGTTTCTTATTATTATTATTCTTATTCTTCTTTTCTAAACCCTTAAACTGTCCTACCATTTTCTTGGAAGCTATAGAGGATGGAAACTTTATATTTTTCTGGGTATGGGTCTGCATCATGGGGTTGCAGAACCCAATGTTCATGATACCAGGTGTCATCTTGGCATAATTAGGGGCTCAAAGATGGTGGGTCAAATTTATTTTACATTTCTTAAATTTGCTACTGTATGTAGAGTAGATGGAATTATGATTACTTTTATGAATATTAAGAGACACATGTCTGCTTCAACATGGAACTTTTTTTATTTCAGTAGGGGGTCTCCTTGGCATAATTTGAGGGGGGTTAATTTTCATGGAACATTCTAGAACATCAGTGTTGCATTAATTCTAGAGACATAAAATGTTATATGATGGTATATTATAATGGTAGCACCATATGCAACAGCAGTTTGACTTTGCAATATCCAAAATGGCTGCCGTTACCATGGAAACAATGCAAAAAGGTCAAAATGCTTCAAAACCTTAAAGTAGCCTTTACTCTCTTAAAATGGTAGGTCAAATCCATTGAAACTTTGATGGTATGTTCCTCCCATGTACCAATGTGGCATCTGTCATTACATTTTGGGAATGGTCTTTGTAACCATGGAAACCAGCCAAAATTTCAAAATTTCAGAAATTTCAAAATGCCCCAAACTTGATAAAACTTCACTGAAATGTCAACTGAGATGTGCAGAGTTGCTATTTGTCTTTGAATTTCAAAATGGCCGCCGTTGCCATGGAAACAACAAAAAATACAAACATAAACTGACTATGCAGTATGGGCTTTTCTCATTGTTGAAGGCCGTACATTGACCTTTAGTTGTTAATTTCTGTGTCATTTGGTCTCTTGCGGAGAGTTGTCTCATTGGCAATCATACCACATCTTCTTTTTTATATATAAAACACCTCGTAAATTTGAGGCAAAATTCCGTTATCAAGAGTATGTGCATACGATCAAATACAAATCTGTACTGCAAAACATCTTCTAGAATATGCTAGAAGAAAAAATATATAATTTGACGTGCTTCTATTCTATATAAAGTCGTGCT
>JAASAO010001763.1:0-167109 GCA_017311375.1 Mytilus coruscus
GAAGTTTGCTCAAACCTAATTACAACTGGTACTGAAATAAATCTTGTTCTCCCAGACTGAGTTATCAATCAGTACACAACTCGCGGCAAAGGATTTATTAAAAAAAGAAAACAGTCTGAGAAATGTCTGGTTTACGTTGTATATAGATATAAGAAGATGTGGTATGAGTGCCGATGAGACAACTCTCCATCCAAGTCATAATTTGTAAATGTAAACCATTAAAGGTCAACGTACGGTCTTCAACACGGAGCCTTGGCTCAAACCGAGCAGCAAGCTATAAAGGGCCCCCAAAAAATTAGTAGTGTAAAACCATTCAAACGGGAAAACCAACCGTGTCTAATCTATTTAAAAAAACCGATATGCTTGCATATACATCCATATACAATGAAACGGTTTTTGAAAAGTGGACCGAACGTTTTAACCATCGAAATTTTGCAATAGAAATACTAGTTATGACCACAAGATTTTAACAGCCAGTGCAGGACTCGCACGAACGTTAGATTTAGTTAGAGGGGCGATATTCTGACGCGTTTTTTAATTCTTGGTCACCCATGTTTAGAAAGAAAGGGGAAAAATCCAAACAATTTCCGACCAATCACAAACGTTGTTGCAAATGTGACCTTATGACGTCAAAGAATTTCCCGTAATGCAATTATTGCATATAAATAAAAAACTACTATACCAATTGAATAAAAAATATTGCATTCAAATGACATTTTATACCAATTGAATAAAAAACTATTGCATTTGAACGAAAATTATACCATTTGAATGAAAAATTATACCATTTGAATGAAAAATTATACCATTTGAATAAAAAATATTGCATTTAAATGAAAAAATATACCATTCAAATAAAAAAAATATTGCATTTAAATGAAGAAATATACCAATTAAATAAGAAATATTGCATTTAAATGAAAAATATCAAATTTTTGCAACCAATACCATGCCATAGAAAAAGTAATATAATAATAAAACAATTGTTGACTTTTGATATCAGTTGATACAATAATTTATCAACCATAGAGATATGACATTCACCTTCGGCCGTTTGGGTTGATAAATCATTTTATCAACCTCATCAAAAGTCAATAATTGTATGATGTTATCTTTTTATTATGAATATTTTACTGAATATGGTGTCAACATTAATGATACGAAATCAATAAACACATTTGTAAACCAAACAGAAAAAGATCGCCGAATGTATTGCTGTTTGTCACCTTAACATTGTGAGGCCTCCATCATGGCGCAACCACTCACAGACCAAGCAAGTTCAAGACTGCTCCTGTTTGAGCGGAATTATCTGCTAGATTGCGATCATCTTATAGTTGTGCATGACGTAGACAGCTGAAATAATCGCACGAATCCAAATTATATCTTGTTAAATAAATTTAGACAAACACGAGGCACGTGATAATTTTGCATGCAATAAGGTATGAATAGGCCAATTCTCCCGGATGGACTGCGTTATAATTTTAAGAAAAAAACACACAAGAGAATTTGTATGGTAATACAACGTATAACTGTAAACAGTCCCTGTAGAATTTGTTATATATTAGGTACACACTGTGCCCATTAAAAACTGTATCTAAGTTAGTCATTGGTCTTTTTTAAAGTCTGTATCTTAGAAAGACATTGTGCTCAACAAAATATAAGCATGGACCTAATATAGACATTGTGCTCAACAAAACAAAAGCATGGACATTAGATAGCAATTGTGCTCAACAGAATATAAGCATGGACCTTAGATAGACATTGTACTCAACAAGATAAAAGCATGGACCTTATATAGACATTGTGCTCAACAAAATATAAGCATGGACCTAATATAGACATTGTGCTCAACAAAACAAAAGCATGGACCTTGTATAGACATTGTGCTCAACCAAATAAAAGCATGGACCTTAGGTAGACAATGTGCTCAACAAAATAAAAGCATGGACCTTAGATAGAAATTGTGCTCCACAAAATATAAGCATGGACCTTAGATAGACATTGTGCTCAACAAAATATAAGCATGGACCTTAGAAAGGCATTGTGCTCAACAAAATAAACGCATGGACCTTAGATAGACATTGTGCTCAACAAAATATGTATCTTAGAAAGACATTGTGCTCTATACAAAATGTTTTTAGATAGACATTGTGCTCAACAAAATATTCATCTTAGAAAGACATTGTGCTCAATAAAATGGACAAAAGATAGACATTTTGCGCAACAAAACCTATATCTTAGATATACATTCTGCTCTATAAAATATGTACATGTACGTTAGATAGGCATTGTGCACAATACAATATGTATCTTAGATAAACATTGTGCTCAATGAAGAATGTACATGCATTGAAGATAGACATTGTGTTCAATGAAAATATGTACATGTATATAATTTAGTCATTGTGCTCAAAACAATAATTATATATCTTAGGTGGGTTCTTAATAATTTCTATATCTTAGATAGTCATGGCGCTCAATAAGATATGTTTATTATTTAAGCATTGTGCTTGATAAAATATGCATCTTTGATAAGCACTTTGCTTGATACAATACGCATCTTTGATAAGCATTTTGCTCAATAAGATAAATATCTTAGATGGGTATTGTGCTTAATACAATAATAATGTATCTTAGATGAGCATTGTGCTATATAATTTCTATATCTTAAATAGTCATGGTGCTCAATAAGATATGTATATATTAAATAGGCATGGAGCTTGATAAAATACGCATTTTTGATAAGCATTGTGCTTAATAAAAACGCATCTTTGATAAGCATTATGCTCGATAAAATATGCATCTTTGATAATCAATGTGCTTGATACAATACACATTCTTGAAAAGCATTGTGCTTGATAAAATACACATCTTAGATATGCATTGTGCTCAAAAAGATATGTGTACTGGTATCGGATAGGCATTGTGCTCAATACAATGATTATATATCTTAGGTTGGCATTGTACTTAATAATTTCTATAACTTAGATAGGCATGGTGCTCAATAAGATATGCATATTAGATAGGCATTGTGCTTGATAAAATACGCATCTTTGATAAGCATTGTGCTTGATAAAATATGCATCTTAGATAGGCATGGTGCTAAAAAAGATATGTTTATTAGATAGACATTGTGCTCAATGCAATGATTCTGTATCTTAGATGAGTATCTCGCTTAATAATCTCTATATCTTAGATAGATATGGTGCTCAATAAGATATGTATATTAGATAGGCATTGTACTTGGTAAAATACGCATCTTTTTATTAACACTTTGCTTGATACAATACGCATCTTTTATAAGCATTGTGCTTGATACAATACGCATCTTTGATAAGCATTGTGCTACATAAAATACGCATCTTTGATAAGCATTGTGCTCAATAAGATATATATCTTAGATAGACATTTAGCTAATAAAATAATTATATATCTTAGATGGGCATTGTGCTTAATAATTTCTATATCTAAGATATGCATGGAGCTCAATAAAATATGTATATTAGATAGGCATTGTGCTTAATAAAATATGCATCTTTGATAAGCATTATGCTCAATAAAACATATATCTTAGATAGGCATTGAGCTCAATAATTTCTGTATTGTGACAATTTTAAGGAATAACATAATTTTTGAAGTAAAATTACTTGAGTGTTGCTTTTCTTAATGCTTTCAGTTGCTGAATATAGAAATGTTTCGTATGTATTTTGTAAGAAATACAAATAAAAAATATTTACTTCGAACAATATTCCATCTAGACTTATCAAGTTCGAGTTAAAAGAACCAAGAAACAGTTTTAAGATTTGAATTATAACGCATACGTCTAAGTTCTTGGTGTCCATCTCCATGACAAGAGCTATGACATGCTAAGTCCATCTCCATGACAAGAGCTATGACATGCTAGGTCCATTACAAGTAGTTGGTTCTTCATATTGGCACTAAGATGTGTTTTTAACAAAAGAAAAGGGGGTAAAACTTTCAAAACACGTAAAATAGTCAAAATTATAATGAAATTTATATAGTGTGGGTATATTATATAAGATATTAGTAATAATCAAATAATCAGAACGAATGACAAACCACTTAGATGTTGGTACATTGTATCACAGTAACAATATAATGTTCAAGGGAAATTTAGCAATGGCGTTCAAACCTTTCAAAATAAAGAAATAAAAATGTTTAATTTTCAGACTTGTCTCTTCATTTTCACATCTCCATATCAAAAGAACTGAATTTGTAATTACATGATCTTTGTATATATTATTTTTGTCTGAAGGTATGACTATCGTATTGGAAATAGAATTGCAAGTTTTTATTAGAAATAGAAAATCAGTATTTGTTCAGACAACACTTGATCCTGTAGGCCTTAAAATGTTCATAAAATATGACCAAGTATTGTCTGACCTTTACTAAGTGATAGACAAATTGGAAGATTAATCAATATGTAAACTATAATCTATATAGTGCACCTTATTGGCCACTTTAGGGGGTTTCATGGGCACCCAGTGACCTTCATCTCTCTGCGGTGCATATCCCACATTTACTTTATTTATTTGAAATAAAACATATAACGGCCCTTATTACAATCATAAACACCAACAAGTCAGCCAACAGCTGAACAGTCAGTGAATTTTATAAATAAGAAAAAAAAAAAACAAAAAAAAAACGCAATCTTCTTTAATTTTACAGTTCTTTGCTACAACTTTTATACTTTTGTAAACCAATTAAAGAGAGCCGTGCAATGTTAGAGAATATTTGTGAGAATCGTACTGTTGTAAAACAATCAGATAGAGCCTTCCAATGTTAGAAATTTTTTGTGAGAGTCGTACTGTTGTAAATTAATCAGAGAGAGCCGTCCAATGTTAGAAAATGTTTGTGGGAATCGTAATGTTGTTAACCATTCAGATAGAGTCGTCCAATGTTAGAAAATGTTTGTGAGAGTCGTACTGTTGTAAATCAATCAGAGAGAGTCGTCCAATGTTAGAAACTGTTTGTGAGAGTCGTACTGTGGTTAACCAATCATAGAGAGTCGTCCAATGTTAATAAATGTTTGTGGGAATCGTACTGTTGTTAACTAATCAGAGAGTCGTCCCCTATGTTAGAAAATGTTTGTGGGAATCGTACAGTTGTAAACCATTCAGATAGAGTCGTCCAATGTTAGACAATGTTTGTGAGAGTCTTACTGTTGTAAATCAATCAGAGAGAGTCGTCCAATGTTAGAAACTGTTTGTGAGAGTCGTACTGTTGTTAACCCATCATAGAGAGTCGTCCAATGTTAATAAATGTTTGTGGGAATCGTACTGTTGTTAACTAATCAGAGAGAGCCGTCCAATGTTAGAAAATGTTTGTGAAAGTTGTACTGTTGTAAATCAATCAGAGAGAGCCTTCCAATGTTAGAAAATGTTTGTGAGAGTCGTACAGTTGTAAACCATTCAGATAGAGCCGTCCAATGTTAGAAAATGTTTGTGAGAATCGTACAGTTGTAAGCCATTCAGAAAGTGTCGTCCAATGTTAGAAAATGTTTGTGAGAGTCGTACTGTTCTAAATCAATCAGAGAGAGCCGTCCAATGTTAGAACATGTTTGTGAGAGTCGTACTGTTGTAAATCAATCAGAGAGAGCCGTCTAATGTTAGAAAATGTTTGTGAGAGTCGTACAGTTGTTAATCAATCAGAAAGAGTCGTCCAATGCTAGACTATGTTTGTGAGAGTCGTACTGTTGTAAATCAACCAGAGAGAGCCGTCTAATGTTAGAAAATGTTTGTGAGAGTCGTACTGTTGTAAATCAATCAGAGAGAGTCGTCCAATGCTAGAAAATGTTTGTGAGAGTCGTACTATTGTAAATCAATCAGAGAGAGTCGTCCAATGTTAGAAAATGTTTGTGAGAGTCGTACAGTTGTTAATCAATTAGAGAGAGTCGTCCAATGCTAGAAAATGTTTGTGAGAGTCGTACAGTTATTAACCTAGAGAGAGCCGTCCAATGTAAGAAAATGTTTGTGAGAGTCGTACTGTTGTTAACCAATCAGAGAGAGCCGTCCAGTGTTAGAGAATATTTGTGGGAATCGTAATGTTTTTAAACAATCAGAGAGTCGTACTGTTGTAAATCAATCAGAGAGAGTCGTCCAATGTTAGAAACTGTTTGTGAGAGTTTGTACAGTTGTTAACTAATCAGAGAGAGCCGTCCAATGTTAATAAATGTTTGTGGGAATCGTACTGTTGTTAACTAATCAGAGAGAGCCGTCCAATGTTAGGAAATGTTTGTGAGAATCGTACAGTTGTAAACAATTCAGATAGAGTCGTCCAATGTTAGAAAATGTTTGTAAGAATCGCAATGTTGTTAACCAATCAGAAAGAGTCGTCCAAGTAAGTAAGTAAGTAATTTTTATTGAAATAAAGTCCAGACATTGGACTATCATCAAATACAACAATTACAAAATGAACCTTTACATGTGTTTATAAAATGGAACGAAATTATAAAAACAACAATTTATTGAACAGAACAATTATCATCACTAATATCACGGCTGAGTTAATTAGAGTTAAGTCCCCAATGAAAAAAAAAATGTTTGTGAGAGTCGTACTGTTGTAAACCAACTAAAGAAAGTCGTCCAATGTTAGAAAATGTTTGTTAGAGTCGTAATGTTGTTAAATAATCAGAGAGAGCCGACCAATGTTAGAAAATATTTGTGGAAAAGCTGATTTATACATGTTATAATCAATGTTTTTGTCCTTTCGGAGCCTTTTATATATTGCTATGTGGTACGGGTTTTGCTCATTGTTGAAGGCCGTGCGGTGCCCTATAGCTGATAACTTCTACGTCATTAGGTCTCTGGTAGAGAGTTTCTCATACCACATCTTCTTTTTTTTTATATAACCTTAACATAAAGTTACAAAGATGAAATTGCATGAGTTCTATTATTTAAAACACTGCTTTTCACTTTGAAAGGAAAAGTAGAGAGATATAGAACTGTTTACAGGGATCACCACAGAATGAAAATCAAGGGTGGGGGAGAAATTTTTCACAGAGGATGTGTCGTGTTCGTTGGCATCTTCGCAATAAATTTGTCATTAGAAAGAAAAAATACTGTTCATACATCTTTATTACATAAATATATATCAAAGATAAACTTAAAAGCATACATAGTAAGCACAATTGTCATTTTAAGCACTAGCAAATGTTTGTAACTCAAGTCTTGTTTAGTTGTCCCTGCTGTCAGTTTAGTTGTCCCTGCTGTCAGTTTAGTTGTCCCTGCTGTCAGTTTAGTTGTCCCTGCTGTCAGTTTAGTTGTCCCTGCTGTCTTCACTTAGTTGACCCTGCTGTCTTCCTTAGTTGTCCCTGCTGTCAGTTTAGTTGTCCCTGCTGTCAGTTTAGTTGTCCCTGCTGTCAGTTTAGTTGTCCCTGCTGTCAGTTTAGTTGTCCCTGCTGTCAGTTTGTCCCTGCTGTCAGTTTAGTTGTCCCTGCTGTCAGTTTAGTTGTCCCTGCTGTCTTCACTTAGTTGTCCCTGCTGTCAGTTTAGTTGTCCCTGCTGTCAGTTTAGTTGTCCCTGCTGTCAGTTTAGTTGTCCCTGCTGTCTTCACTTAGTTGTCCCTGCTGTCAGTTTAGTTGTCCCTGCTGTCAGTTTAGTTGACCCTGCTGTCAGTTTAGTTGTCCCTGCTGTCAGTTTAGTTGTCCCTGCTGTCAGTTTAGTTGACCCTGCTGTCAGTTTAGTTGTCCCTGCTGTCAGTTTAGTTGTCCCTGCTGTCTTCACTTAGTTGACCCTGCTGTCAGTTTAGTTGTCCCTGCTGTCAGTTTAGTTGTCCCTGCTGTCTTCACTTAGTTGACCTAGGTCTTCTGTTAGTCATGCTGTTCCACGCTGCTCTTTGGTAGTGGAAATCTTTTGAGTCTGGCCCTTCTGTTGAAACCATCATGAGGGCATTCAATATCTTCTGTGAAAGTCTGTTTCTAAGGTCAGTCTTAATTCTCTTCATAGCACTAAACCCTCTTTCACAGTCTGAAAAAGAAAAAAATAATTAAGTTGTGATAAGAAACATGTAAGTATAAATTAACTATGAAGGTATTTAAACTTTAAATAGGATCCAGACTTTGTTTATACATGCAAGGTTTTGAAAAGATGTGATATTCATATCTGCAATGAAATTCCTTTTTTTCATCTATTACGATATAAATAGAAAGTGTTTTTTCCATGTATAATACATGTATACATGCAATCATTGGAAAGCCTTCGACAGTTTTTATTTAAAGTTACTTCTTTGATGTTGAAATATAAAGACAAAGATGATTGGTTTTGCTGGTAAGATTACTTTTACCACTTCAATAGATCAGAGACTAATATTACTTTATCAATAGATCAAGTTTAAGAATTCTACAAAGTTTGTTATCCTATCCTGTCAATTCGTCTTTACATCAATGACATAAGCGGCTGTATTGCTACTGATTACCTCGTACAATTAATTGTTTCCAATATTTATGTTATTTGATTTATCAGAAACTTTGTTGCAGAGATGTCATATATGAAAAGAAGATCGGCTTAGGTCTTATAATGATAGAATATATTAATGACTTTAAGCTAATAACTAGAATAACTCGGTACTGATTTCAGTATGAACTCTAACAAAACATATTAAAGACTTGATTGAATTGTTTATAATACTAGAGTACATCCACGGAACCGCGGGCATGTGCATAGGATTGTTATGGTTATTTTCAATTTCACATTATCAACTGATAAATAAAAGTACATGTGTAATTGCTTACGTTGATAGACGTATTTGATGAAGCTATTTCTTTAGAGTTCACCTAATGAATCCCGTTTGTCATGCATTTAATTTTGGAAGCATGAGTCAAGTTTTATTTCCGATTAAGAACTTTGAAGTTCGTTTTTTTTAAACTTTTGGTCGGTTTTCTAGTTCAGTTTTGTTTTTATTTAGATAAATTTGTTTTTGCAGTTTAGCTAGTGTGTTGATTTCAGACATATCTTCACCGATATCTGAAGTTGTAAGCGTTGCATTAGTGTGAATGTGAAAAAGTAAAAACTAAGCTTTAGATTTTCAATTTTTGCAAAGATAATAAAATATAGAAAACATTCATTCTTAATACAAACTTTGCACAAGGTCACCTTTTTCACTGCTTGTTTAAGATGTTATACACTAAATCCATTGGAATTGGATGTGAACTGATTGATATTTTAGTCTTAGATACATGATTTGTTTTATTAGTTGTAATTACATTTGAACTTGCTTTCAGTAACTGCGAGTACTCTCAGATCTGTATGTGGTGTCTTTTGTGTTTTTGTTCGTTATTTTTGTGCTTTTAATCGATCTTATGAGTTAAGCCCTTTTCAACTGATTTTTTTTCGTCTATCGTCTGGTCGCCCAACAAACATGTTTAACCATGCCATATTCTATATTTGTCTGTCCCAAGTAAGGAGCCTGTATTTCAGTGGCTGTCGATTGTTGCTGTATATCTTATTTGTTTTTCGTTTATTGTTTTGTACATAAATTAGGCGTTAGTTTTCTCGTTTGAATTGTTTTACATTTGTCATTTAGGGGACTTTTATTATAGCTTGCTGTGCGGTATGGGTTTTGCTCGTTGTTGGAGGCCGTACGATGACCTACAGTTGCTTACTTATACTTCATTTGATCTTGATTGAGAGTTGTCTCATTGGTAATCATACCACTTCTTCTAATTGTATTTTGAAAATGCACATTACACTTTGTATCAGTTAAATGGCATACCACAGATACTTTATGCTAGTTTTTAGTTTCAGATTACATAACGATACGCACTATGCAGTTACCGCGTGGCAGTTCAATTATTTGTCGAAATAATCACTCAAAAAGCTTATAATGTCACTTTCTACATATTTAATATGTTTAACTGTAGTTGTACGACTTTACCCCCAGCAGAGCTATAGAAAAACAGTACATTAACGGGTGTTACACGGACACTTTTAGATGATACACGGACACTTTTAGTTGTTACACGGACACTTTTTATGAATAGAATCACTCGTGCATGATCAGAGAGTTCATGGGCATTTTAAATTTCAATTAGATTTGAACTTTTGTTTCACCGACATATTTTCTGTCTTTTGATTAAAATATTTACGTTAGCATCAATAACTATATTTCCAACAATTCCAGTAAATTACTATTCATATCAGTACACTAAGGGATTGACCATTTAACTTAATAAAAGGGGTATGTCTTTTTCTAAAAATATTTTGATACCCAATTTTATGAGAAAAATATATTGTGGTCAAGCAGATGACAAAATAATGTTCTGATTCCCGATTTTCCGTATACCGTATATAATCGTCTAATTTCGAAAAAAAATGAAAATAGTTGGATGATAGCGTTGAAAAATGAATAATGTTCTTACTCAGAAAAGAAGATACCCCCTTTTGAAGCTAAATGGTCGGTCCGTAAGTGTTTTTTTTTCCTTCAACATATGGACATGAATAGTATTCTGGACAATGCTGAAAGTAAAGAAATGCTGGTACCAACGTTTATATTTCAATAAAAAAGACAGGAAATATATATAAAAAAATCAAATCTAATCAAAAGATAAAATCCTATCAACTCACCAATGCACGATTGATCCTATAAATAAAAAGTGTCCATGTAATACATGTTCAAATATGCAGCAAATCGTGAAGAAAAATCATTCAACTAATGTCATCAATTTTGAACGGTAAGCTGCGATTGGATCATATAGTGACACGTGTTAAATCCTGATCAACACTATCAGAGACATATAAAAAAACCTATATGTATGAACTATTAAAAAAATATCCAAAATATATGCCTATATATATATATATCAAATAACAAGACAAAATCCAGTTTTTCATAACATTTCATTCACTTAATATCAGTTCTGTTTATTTTAAATGGATTACCCCCCGCTTTCCTTCCGTTTTCCACAATTAAAAAATCAAATGGTAGCTCTGTTTTTTTTATGAATTACTTACTAGCGAAGTTGCATTCTAAAAGTCTCAAATGTAAACAACATTCATCTTTTCCTTGAAATGGTTCTTTTTTATAAAGTTATTAAATTCTTGAAATTTTTAGAAAAAATTCTCGGCTTAAGGAAGTGAAAAAATGTGTTTAAACTGTAACTTACATTAACTGGTATATGGCCATTGAAGTTTCTAATGTGTTTAGTTTTGCTACCTTTTCTAAATGCAAAATGTACTACTTCCTTCCTGAAACGTCGTACAAGTCAGATACAAAACAAAGGTAACAAAAAATAGGCCGGAAACAACCTGCCGTATGGTTTGTCTGCACTTGTAGTCAGGTCAGGTCCTCGGCTACCGCCTCGGACCTTGACCTGACTACTCGTGCAGAAAAACTATCCGGCAACGGTTGTTACCGGCCTGTTTCTTTGTTACCTTTGTATTGTATCTAATACATGTCTATGTTTCTGTGTCGTTGGGTTGATGTTTAATCTACGGACATCCCAATTGCCGGTATCGTAGTACGAGCGTCCGTTTGGCCATGCATGTTTCATAAATACGCACCCAGGCGTAGTCAATCATCGTGGCAGAACTTTCTAACAAATGTATTTGAGTTTTATATATGTATGAAATATGTACCACTGGATGTTAAGTAGATAATCCATAATTACCCGATCGATTGGTACATTTGATAATAAGAAACTACAGTCCATGACTTCTACAAGTATTTAGGCGTTATGTTATAGAGAAAGTCCAAATAACTGTCCATTCCTGGAAAATAATGGAGCGGAGGCCCGAAGGGCCGACGCCCATTATTTCCCAGGAATGGACAGTTATTTGGACATTCTATCACTTAATACACACTTAAAAAAATAACAAACACACTACAATATTTGCAATTTTTGTATTACAATAAAATATATTAATTATTGATCACTTGACCATTCCTTCACTGAACCTTTTAAAATTTAAAAGAATTTACTAAACTATGTGAGTAGTTATAAACTCACTAGTGAGTTCTTTTACAACAGTTGCTTTAAATTGGGTTGATTTTAACAAGAAAGTCCATAGTAGCTAGTGTCCAAGTTTGGATTATGTCACGTTCGGACGGTGAGGAAATTTTTCTTACGCAAAACACATTTTCACAAGAAACCAATGATGATAACTTGGATTTATGTAATTTTTTCTTGGAATATGATACTACTACTACTAGTGAAACATATTCAGTTGCATGTTCTGATATTTCTGAAGACGAAGGTTTTTCCAATCCGAAATTAACACAGTCTGACGACGAATTACTTATAAATGTCTCAAAAATTGAAAGTAAAAGTCATCAACCATCAACTTCAAGATTTCACGAGCCAAAGACAGATAAAGAAATCGAAGATATGCAATCAAAGAAGTAAGTAACTTATGTTTGATATATTTATAAACTGACGTTTTGTTCAAAACACAAAATAAACAGTAATTCTAAATCATGAGGCATTGTGCGTGCTTTATCATCATTTAGGTTATGAAATAGTTGCCACTAGACGTTAAGCAATCAACAGTCAGTCAAATATCATGTTGATATTTTTTCGATTATACTTAGTTAACTAAGAAATATATAACAGGACCCATTTAACTCTGGAAATGAAGAAATAAAAGCAAAATGTAAAGCAGTCTTCCCTTGTGCATGATTACATCATAAAGGTCTCATACAAAATGATAAAAATCAGTTGTATGCCGTGATAAAGTCTTCTCGTTCATCTGTACATCAAAAAAAAAAAAAAAAAGGAAGTTTGCGTAATTTCCTTGTCTGTATTGAAATAAATATTTTAGTTTGATATTTAGAAATTAGCAAATAATTTCTCACAAAGATTCGACCGGCCGTCAAGTTTTTGTCGGTATTTTGTCACAGTCGGACTAAACAAAAGTTTGACCTATATCGCCTTCTTATTCATACTGGGTTTTTTGTTACTTGTGCACAAAAAGAACTTATATTATACAATACATCATGGTTAATCGCAAACAGTGTTTATTTAAGTTTTAACCAACGAATTTACAGATATGGATAGTAAGGTTAAGGTTCGGAATTTAATTTCCATTTGATACTTGATTACAGCCGGACATACAAAATACGGTTAAATACTATATTTCTATATCAGGAGCTATTTGGGAGCAATGTATAATTCTATAGTTAGATATAAATAGTGACATAAAACAATCATATATTTGCATGTCCTATATTCTTGTTTTTTTGCGTATTTTTTTAGGAATTTCGTATTGTCAGATCTTTAACAGTTTGTGTTAAGTTATTAACTTTTTTAAACTCGGGACGATATGAAGCTGTTTATTGTTGAAAACTGTATATGTTGTCGCCTATCTAGATATCTTTTATATTGTATCGTTGGGTTGCTGTCTCATTGGTGTATACACCACGTCTCCCTTTATTCATACATTATTAGAAAATATTCGTTTTATAGACATTTGTTTTTAGTCGTGTATGCTGACCTTCCTAGACCTTTTTTTATATCGTTAGGTTGCTGTCTCGTTAACGTCTACCCTAATCATACTCTTTTATAAATTCAACTCTCTTTACTGATCTCTCTCTCTCTCTCTCTCATAACTGCAATTCGATTAATATTATTGAAATATAGAGTAGATATGTATTTTGCTGCGTGTTTGCTTGAATATTTATTATTGTTTCTTAATATTGTAGGTTTGCTGACAGTACCATGAGCAAAATCAAGTGGGCAAAGACCTTATTCAAACAATGGAAATCTACCAGAAATATTAGGGCGAATGATGCAAATGTGGGACTTAGTCCAATTCGCGTAGATCTGGCTGAAATGTCGCTTGATGAATTGAATTATTCCATTTCCCGCTTTATTTGTGAAGTTCGTAAAACTGATGGAACTGAATATCCACCAGATACGCTTTATTCTCTAGTTATTTGTTTACAGTTATATATGGATACACTTGGATATAATCATAAGTTTCTATCTGATTCTAGCTGTATTCAGATAAAAAATTCCCTAGATAATGTAATGAAATTACGAGCAGAAGTTCGCGTTCCTAAAAAACAGGTCGAAGAAATTTCTTTGGAGGAGGAAGAAAAGTTATGGGCAAGTGGTTCATTAGGATCTGATAACGCTCGTCATTTATTGAATACGTTAGTCTATTTAATAGGTTTAAACTTTGCGTTAAGAGGTGGCCAGGAACACAAGAGATTTAAAAGGGGGAAATTCATCGCAGTTTCAAATAAATGAAAAAAATGGTTCAAAGTGTTTGATTTATACTGAAGCAAAATCAAAGGCAGATCAAGGAGGTATCAAGCATAAAAACGTTAAAAGAAAATCTGTGGTGGCATATCAAAATACCGAAAATCAAGCTAGGTGCGTTGTGAATTTGTTTGAATTATATGCTTCTCACTGTCCACCGTTTCCAAGGAAAGCCGATGCGTTGTACTTGAGACCTTTGAAAATTCCAAACGGAAACATTTGGTATGCTGATCAACCAATTGGTAGACATAGCCTCGCTAACATTGTAGCTAGCATTTGTCAGGAAGCAGGTATAGGTGTTTACCGCACTAACCACTCGCTTCGAGCTTCTGCCGCAACTAGGATGTACGACGCTGGTGTAGATGAGCAATTAATATGCGAGGTCACGGGTCATAGATCGAATGCTATAAGAAATTACAAAAGAACAAATGAAAAACAGAAAAGGAAAATCAATTCCGTTATCCAAGGACGAACCGATAGTGAAAACGATGATTCCGGAAAGTTCAAAATATCCAAATCTGATGGCAATTTGTCAATTACATTGAATATCTCAATGAAGTGAAGTGTAATATTTCAGTCAGTGTTGTGTTTTGATGTTGGAAATGTCTGAGTATAGTAATAAATATGCAGTGCTCCTATATTTTTTTTTTAGTTTCAGTCGTCATGTCCCCTTAACACCGATACAACGAACACAAGTGCAGATGTATTTCTTGTTTGATGTTTGTAATCACTTCTTACAAGTACACTTTTTATTTTTATTTTCTTCTCTTTCACTTTTCCTATAAAAATACGCAGTAATATGGAACATTAATTCAAAAGGGGGTTTTAAGTAAAACTACTGCATTTTGATAGGAAACAATGTTAGAGGGGACAAATATAAATATCAAATGTACTTGTGGCAAGTCTTCTTGGTAAATTGTTGTCATCGGTTACAAAGTCTAGGTATTAGTCACAAAGATTTTTCCCTCAGGGTATTTCATACGCCTAATTAAAGACGAACAATAAGAAATAACTCCATTCCTGGAAAATAATGGAGAGTTATAACAATAGATTTACGTCACAAGTGTGTTTTAATTTTCAATAATTTTGTTATTTGATTTGTTGAAGTAATACATTTGTGTACGTATCATTATCGTCATTGTTAAAAATGAAAAATGTACTGTACTACTACCGGTATTACAACAAATCTGATAAAATACTACTTACTATGTCTTTCTGTTGTATTATCAATGTTTTTTTTTTTTTTTTTCTTTTTATCCACCAAAGTTCAAATAAAGTGGATGTAAGCAATTATAGGCAACCGTACGGCCTTCAACAAAAAGAAAATCCCATACCGTATATTCGGCTATAAAAGGCCCCGACATGCAGATTATCAAACAATTTAATTGAGAAAACTAACGGCCTAATTTATAACAAAACAATTTACGAAAAACAAATATGACAGACCTGAACCAACGACAACCACTGAACTACAGGCTCATGACTTGGGACAGGCACATAAAGAATGTGGCGGGGTTAAACATGCTTTTTAACGCTCGACCATCCCCTCACCTGGGATAGTGGTGTAACAGCACAACATAAGAACAAACTATAAAAAAATATGAATTAGAATCATACCTTGGTATCGGGCACTGATGAATTAGAATCATACCTTGATACATTTGGTATCGGGCACTGTTGAATTAGAATCATACCTTGATACTGTTGAATTAGAATCATACCTTGATACTGTTGAATTAGAATCATACCTTGATACATTTGGTATCGGGCACTGTTGAAATAGAATCATACCTGAAAAACATTTGGTATCGGGCACTGTTGAATTAGAATCATACCTTGATACATTTGGTATCGGGCACTGTTGAAGTAGAATCATACCTTGAAACATTTGGTCTCGGGCACTGTTGAAATAGAATCATACCTTGATACATTTGGTATCGGGCAATGTTGAATTAGAATCATGCCTTGATACATTTGATATCGGGCACTGTTGAATTAGAATCATACCTTGATACATTTGGTATCGGGCTCTGTTGAAGTAGAATCATACCTTGAAACTTTGGTATCGGGCACTGTTGAAGTAGAATCATACCTTGATACATTTGGTATCGGGCACTGTTGAAGTAGAATCATGCCTTGAAACATTTGGTATCGGACACTGTTGAAGTAGAATCATACCTTGATACATTTGGTATCGGGCACTGTTGAAGTAGAATCATACCTTGATACATTTGGTATCGGGCACTGTTGAAGTAGAATCATACCTTGATACATTTGGTATCGGGCACTGTTGAAGTAGAATCATACCTTTATACATTTTGTATCGGGCACTGTTGAAGTAGAATCATACCTTGAACTTTGGTATCGGGCACTGTTGAAGTAGAATCATACTTGATACATTTGGTATCGGGCACTGTTGAAGTAGAATCATACCTTGATACATTTTGTATCGGGCACTGTTGAAGTAATATCATACCTTGATACATTTTGTATCGGACACTGTTGAATTAGAATCATACTTTGATACATTTTCGGGCACTGTTGAAGTAGAATCATACCTTGATACATTTGGTCTCGGGCACTGTTGAAGTAGAATCATGCCTTAAAACATTTGGTCTCGGGCACTATTGAAGTAGAATCATACCTTGACACATTTGGTATCGGGCACTGTTGAAGTAAAATCATATCTTGATACATTTGGTATTGGGCACTGTTGAAGTAGAATCATACCTTGATACATTTGGTATCGGGCACTGTTGAAGTAGAATCATACCTTGAAACATTTGGTATCGGGCACTGTTGAATTAGAATCATAGATATAAGAAGATGTGGTATGAGTGCCAATGAGACAACTCTCCATCCAAGTCAAAATTTATAAAAGTAAACCATTATAGGTCAAAGTACGGTCTTCAACACGGAGCCTTGGCTCACACCGAACAGTAAGCTATAAAGGGCCCCAAAAATTACTAGTGTAAAACCATTCAAACGGGAAAACCAACGGTCTAATCTATATAAAAAACGAGAAATGAGAAACACTTATGAACCACATCAACAAACGACAACTACTGAACATCAGATTCCTGACTTAGGACAGGTGCAAACAAATGCAGCGGGTTTAAACGTTTTAATGGTACCAAACCTTCACCCTTTTTCTGAAACAATAGTGTAACATCACAACATAGAAAGACACACTATAAAATATCAACTGAAATAGCTTAACTCAATCAAAGGACATATTAACACCATTGAACATACACTGAACAAATAAATTTGACCTATGATACAATGTAAATACAAAATAAATAAACTAAGGGAAGAATAATAAAAGTAACATGTTATATCGGTATGAAATGTTAAACAATTTAAGCAAAACAATATGCTCGAACAAAAATATCAGCCATTTGCAATAACTTTAAACACAGGTAAATGAAAATAATTTTGTTGTTAGGTATACGTGTACAGTTACAACAGAGAAAGAAATATTTTACAAAATAAATAATTTTGATGTTCATAGTACGAAGTGGAAATTTATATTAGTACCAAACACTTATCAAAGCTGGTATATAGACCAGATATAACCCTGAATAACATTAAATAACAAATAAAGCATTACAATTAGTATCAACAGGTCAAATAAACAAGAAAGTACGATTTGAGAGTACTCGCAGTTACTAACAGCTAGTTAAAAGCCAAAACAATTAATAATAAAAATCATGCATCAGAGACTAAAATCAACTAAAACACAACCCAGGGATTTAGTATTTTAACGTCATGGACAGTCAAAGAAGACATGACTTGTGCAATGCCAAAAATAAATGTATCGACAGACAGTAGGATAGTTAGGAGTTTAACCTCTTTATAGATCAAAATGAACGTGGGTGTGTCTTTAAACATCCCGTTTGAAAAGAATACAAATTTAGTTATGTTTTAATTTTCTGATGACAAAATCGATATTAGTGCCAATGTAAACTATATTCAAAGATCTAATTACAACATTGGTAAGATAACCTGAACTAATAAGTTTATTTAAAGGTTCGATGAGTTTACACGGATCGCATAGTGATTTCCGCGCTTTAAGTACAATATTACCGTAAAATTTAGGATGTGAAATACCGTTTTTAATCAGTTTTCTACAGGTACAGCCAAATTTACTAATCAAATCTTTGTATCTATGAAAGAACTTAGCAAAAGTTTTACGTAATTTATGGTAACGAAATCCCTGACTTAATAATTTACCAGTGATGCATTGATTACGTTCGTTAAAATCAATGACATCATTACACACACGGGCATAACGAACGAGTTGGGATATATACACACATACCTTGTTACATTTGGTATCGGGCACTGTTGAAGTAGAATCATACCTTAATACATTTGGTATCGGGCACTGTTGAAGTAGAATCATACCTTGATACATTTAGTATCGGGCTCTGTTGAAGTAGAATCATACCTTGATACATTCATATCGGGCTCTGTTGAAGTAGAATCATACCTTGATACATTTGGTATCGGGCACTGTTGAAGTAGAATCATACCTTGATACATTTGGTATCGGGCACTGTTGAAGTAGAATCATACCTTGATACATTTAGTATCGGGCTCTGTTGAAGTAGAATCATACCTTGATACATTTGGTATCGGGCACTGTTGAAGTAGAATCATACTTGATACATTTGGTATCGGGCACTGTTGAAGTAGAATCATACCTTGATACATTTGGTATCGGGCACTGTTGAAGTAGAATCATACCTTGATACATTTGTTCTCAGGCACTGTTGAAGTAGAATCATACCTTGAAACTTTGGTATCGGGCACTGTTGAAGTAGAATCATACCTTGATACATTTGGTATCGGGCACTGTTGAAGTAGAATCATGCCTTGAAACATTTGGTCTCGGGCTCTGTTGAAGTAGAATCATACCTTGAAACTTTGGTATCGGGCTCTGTTGAAGTAGAATCATACCTTGAAACATTTGGTATCGGACACTGTTGAATTAGAATCATACCTTGATACATTTGGTATCGGGCACTGTTGAAGTAGAATCATACTTTGATACATTTGGTATTGGTCACTGTTGAAGTAGAATCATACTTGATACATTTGGTATCGGGCACTGTTGAAGTAAAATCATACCTTGATACATTTGGTATCGGGCACTGTTGAAGTAGAATCATACCTTGATACATTTGGTCTCGGGCACTGTTGAATTAGAATCATATCTTGATACATTTGGTCTCAGGCACTGTTGCAGTAGAATCATACCTTGAAACATTTGGTATCGGGCACTGTTGAAGTAAAATTATGCCTTGGTACATTTGGTCTCGGGCACTGTTGAAGTAAGACAATACACGGAAACACTTACCGGTATTCCCCAGCACTGCTGAAGTAAGAAAATACACGGAAAGACTTACCGGTATTCCCGAGCAATGTTGAAGTAAGACAATACATGGAAACACTTACGGGTATTCCCGAGCACTGTTGAAGTAAGACAATACACGGAAACACTTACCGGTATTCCCGAGCACTGTTGAAGTAAGACAATACATGGAAACACTTACCGGTATTCCCGAGCAATGTTGAAGTAAGACAATACACGGAAACACTTACGGGTATTCCCGAGCACTGTTGAAGTAAGACAATACACGGAAACACTTACGGGTATTCCCGAGCACTGTTGAAGTAAGACAATACATGGAAACACTTACCGGTATTCCCGAGCACTGTTGAAGTAAGACAATACATGGAAACACTTACCGGTATTCCCGAGCAATGTTGAAGTAAGACAATACACGGAAACACTTACGGGTATTCCCGAGCACTGTTGAAGTAAGACAATACACGGAAACACTTACGGGTATTCCCGAGCACTGTTGAAGTAAGACAATACATGGAAACACTTACCGGTATTCCCGAGCACTGTTGAAGTAAGACAATACATGGAAACACTTACCGGTATTTCCGAGCACTGTTGAAGTACCAAAATACATTTAAACTTTGGTCTCAAGCTCTGTTGAAGTAAAACGATACCTCAAAACAATTGGTTTCGAGCACTGTTGAACCAGCAAATTACATGGAAACATTTGGTCTAGAGCACTATTGTAGTAAAATGATACCTTCGAACTTTTCGTCTAGAGCACTGTTGAAACCTACCTATAAACACTTCGTCTCCAGAACTATCGAAGTAAAACGATAACTTGTAAAACGATACCTTGAAGCACTGTTCAAGTAAAATGTTCCTCCAAACACTTGGTCACGAGCACTGTTCAAGTAAAATGATACCTCCAAACACTTGATCACGAGCACTGTTCAAGGACAATGATATTTCCAAACACTTGGTCACGAGCACTGTTGAAGTAAAATGAGCCTCCAACACTTGGTCACGAGCACTGTTGAAGTAAAATGAGCCTCCAACACTTGGGCACGAGCACTGTTGAAGTAAAATGAGCCTCCAACACTTGGGCACGAGCACTATTGAAGTAAAATGATACCTCCAACACTTCGTCACGAGCACTGTTGAAGTAAAATGAGCCTCCAACACTTGGTCACGAGCACTGTTGAAGTAAAATGAGCCTCCAACACTTGGTCACGAGCACTGTTGAAGTCAAATGAGCCTCCAACACTTGGGCACGAGCACTATTGAAGTAAAATGAGCCTCCAACACTTGGGCACGAGCACTATTCAAGTAAAATGATACCTCCAACACTTGGGCACGAGCACTGTTGAAGTAAAATGAGCCCCAACACTTGGTCACGAGCACTGTTGAAGTAAAATGAGCCTCCAACACTTGGTCACGAGCACTATTGAAGTAAAATGATCCTCCAACACTTGGGCACGAGCACTATTGAAGTAAAATGATACATTGAAACACTTTTTCCCTGCTCTGTTGAAGTAAAATGATACATTGAACCACTTGACCTCGAGCACTGTTGAAATTTTATGATACTTTGAAACATTTGGTGTCGAGCATTGTCGAGTAAAACTATACCTTAGAACTTTTATTCCCGAGCACTAATGAAATACATGTAACACAATACATTTAAAAATTTGTTCTTGATCACTGATGAAGTGAAATGATATCTCCAAACACTTTGTAAAGCGATACCTAGAAACAACTGGCCTCTAGCACTGCTCATTTAAAAAAAAATACATTGAAACAAGTGGTCATGATTACTGTTTAGGTAAAGCGATACCTTAAAACACTTGGTCTCGAGCACTGTTGAAATACAATGATACATTAAAACACTAGGTCTCGTCACTGTTGAATTAAAACGATAATACCTTGAAATATTTGGTCCAGAGCACTGTTATAGTTAAACGTTACCTTGAAAGATTTGATCTCGTCCCTTTTGAAGTTAAACGATACCTTGAAACACTTGGTCCAGAGCACTGTTAAAGTTAAACGATACACTGAAACACTTGGTCAAGAGCACTGTTAAAGTTAAACGATACTTTGAAACATTTGGTCACCAGCACTGTGTTTAGTTAAACGATACACTGAAACACTTGGTCAAGAGCACTGTTAAAGTTAGACGATACCTTGAAACAATTGGTCACCAGCACTGTGTTAAGTTAAACGATACACTGAAACACTTGATCAAGAGCACTATTAAAGTTTAACGATACCTTGAAACAATTGGTCACCAGCACTGTGTTAAGTTAAACGATACACTGAAACACTTGGTCAAGAGCACTGTTAAAGTTAGACGATACCTTGAAACAATTGGTCACCAGCACTGTGTTAAGTTAAACAATACACTGAAACACTTGGTCAAGAGCACTGTTAAAGTTAGACGATACCTTGAAACAATTGGTCACCAGCACTGTGTTAAGTTAAACGATACACTGAAACACTTGGTCACGAGCACTATTAAAGTTTAACGATACCTTCAACCATTTTGTCTCGAGCACTGTTGATGTTAAACGATACCTTGAAACATTTGGTCTCGAGCACTCTTAAAGTTAAACGATACTTTGAAACATTTGGTCTCGAGCACTGTTAAAGTTAAACGATACTTTGAAACATTTGGTCACGAGCACTGTTAAAGTTAAACGATACATTGAAACATTTGGTCACGAGCGCTGTTAAGGTTAAACGATACTTTGAAACATTTGTTCACGAGCACTGTTAAAGTTAAACGATACATTGAAACATTTGGTCTCGAGCACTGTTAAAGTTAAACGATACTTTGAAACATTTGGTCACGAGCACTGTTAAAGTTAAACGATACATTGAAACATTTTGTCTCGAGCACTGTTAAAGTTAAACGATACCTTGAAGCATTTTGTTTCGAGCACTGTTGAATTAACATGAATTGTCAAATCAGTTGACTCAATAGCTGACAATTCCTACAATTTAAAGTTGTTGTCTAGATTTTCCACAATTTGATTAACATACAGATCCTGTGTCCACGCTTCGCTTACAAGGATCTGACAATGCTCCGTCTTACTTTCTGTTCTGATAAATTTTATATCAACCATTGAAATTTCTGCCTCCAAATGTTTGAGGCTGTGTACTATTACAACTAAACCTGAGAATCCCGAAAGTTCGTTTAAACAGAAAGTAAAAAGACCAACACAAAAAATTAAATGACATTTATTTTTGATTGTTTAACTAAAGGCATTTATGCCGACCGGATGTATCTTCGTATTTGCACATCCTACTAGTATATACAGACAAAACGGACGTCTCTCCAAAGAAGAGAATTCACTGCCTCTATATCGAATCAGGTTCACTGCCTCTCTAAAAATTGTGGTTCTATGCCTCTCTATAGAATATGGTTCACTACCTGATTGAATAAGTCCAGGTGACCCTATTTCTGTATCCTAGTAAACCATTTGGTTATTGACCATATTTCTGTAACCAGGTTAACCCTTAGGTTATTGTACTCAAATCAAACATCTGTTCAAGATAAGACGAAAGAATTATGCAATTCAAATCTGTATTGCCATTACACCATACATTTATAGCATGTGACACAGCATAACAAAATAATGGTGACAAGATGTAAAAAATTGAATGTTTCATCTAACAGTTAAATCGTCATGGTGACAAGATGTAAACAATTGAATGTTTTATCTAACACTTACATCGTCATGGTGACAAGATGTAAAGAATTGAATGTTTCATCTAACGCTTAAATCGTCATGGTGACAAGATGTAACAATTGAATGTTTTATCTAGCACTTAAATCGCCATGGTGACAAGATGAAAAGAATTGAATGTTTTATCCAACACTTAAATCGTCATGGTGACAAGATGTAAACAATTGAATGTTTTATCTAACACTTAAATGAATGTTTTATCTAACACTTTAATCGTCATGGTGACAAGATGTAAACAATTGAATGTATTAACTAACACTTAAATCGTCATTGTGACAAGATGTAAACAATTGAATGTTTTATCTAACACTTTAATCGTCATGGTGACAAGATGTAAACAATTGAATGTTTTATCTAACACTTTAATCGTCATGGTGACAAGATGTGAACAATTGAATGTTTTATCTTACATTGTCATGGTGACAAGATGTAAACAATTGAATGTTTTATCTTACATCGTCATGGTGACAAGATGTGAACAATTGAATGTTTTATCTAACACTTAAATCGTCATGGTTACAAGATGTAAACAATTGAATGTATTATCTAACACTTAAATCGTCATGGTGACAAGATGTGAACAATTGAATGTTTTATCTTACATCGTCATGGTGACAAGATGTAAACAATTGAATGTTTCATCTAACACTTAAATCGTCATGGTGACAAAATGTAAACAATTGAATGCTTTATCTTACATCGTCATGGTGACAAGATGTAAACAATTGAATGTTTTATCTAACATCTAAATCGTCATGGTGACAAGATGTAAACAATTGAATGTTTTATCTAACATTTAAATCGTCATGGTGACAAGATGTAAACAATTGAATGTTTTATCTAACACTTAAATCGTCATGGTGACACGATGTAAAGAATTGAAAGTTTTATCTAACACTTAAATCGTCATGGTGACAAGATGTAACAATTGAATGTTTTATCTAGCACTTAAATCGCCATGGTGACAAGATGTAAACAATTGAATGTTTTATCTAACACTTCAATTGTCATGGTGACAAGATGTGAACAATTGAATGTTTTATCTAACACTTAAATCGTCATGGTTACAAGATGTAAACAATTGAATGTATTATCTAACACTTAAATCGTCATGGTGACAAGATGTGAACAATGGAATGTTTTATCTTACATCGTCATGGAGACAAGATGTAAACAATGGAATGTTTTATCTTACATCGTCATGGTGACAAGATGTAAACAATTGAATGTTTCATCTAACACTTAAATCGTCATGGTGACAAGATGTAAACAATTGAATGTTTTATCTAACATCGTCATAGTGACAAGATGTAAACACTTGAATGTTTTATCTAACACTTAAATCGTCATGGTTACAAGATGTAAACAATTGAATGTATTATCTAACACTTAAATCGTCATGGTGACAAGATGTGAACAATTGAATGTTTTATCTTACATCGTCATGGTGACAAGATGTAAACAATTGAATGTTTTATCTAACATCGTCATGGTGACAAGATGTAAACAATTGAATGTTGTATCTAACACTCGTCATGGTGACAAGATAAGAACAATTGAATTTTTATCTAACACTTAAATCGTCATGGTGACAAGATGTAAACAATTGAATATTTATCTAACAGTTGTCATGGTGACAAGATGTGAACAATTGAATGTTTTATCTTACATTTGTCATGGTTTACCTTAGTTGACGTCTCAGTGTTTATGTTTCGCTCACATACCATTAAATTTCACAAATACGTTTAACGTAATGCATGAAACCAAAGGTTGTAGATTTTCCTTTGCCTGTTGGTATAACATAATTCACTACAAGTACAATTTTAAAGGCATCCATCAAGTTTTTGTTGAAAGCATATTAAATTAGTCCACTTTTTTATAATTTTGAAAATGAATCATATTTTCAAAAAGTAGAATGACACTTGCTACGGGGCGCCGAATGGAACTCTTGTGGTTTTGTACAAAATTCAATTCTGTCATAACAAAATCATTTTTGTCTTACAAAACTATGTGATACAGACTTGTTTTATGAGAACTTCAATTTTGTGATGACAAATTTCATTTTGTTGAAAGCATATTAAATTAGTCCACTTTTTATAATTTTGAAAATGAATCATATTTTCAAAAGTAGAATGACACTTGCTACGGGGCGCCGAATGGAACTCTTGTGGTTTTGTACAAAATTCAATTCTGTCATAACAAAATCATTTTTGTCTTACAAAACTATGTGATACAGACTTGTTTTATGAGAACTTCAATTTTGTGATGACAAATTTCATTTTTGTAGACAAAATTCATTTTTGTCATGACAAAATTCAATTTTGTCAAATAGGTATGCAAATATAAACTTATTTGCATACAAAATTGACTTTGTGACAAAAATGAATTTTGTGACACAAAATTCACTTTTGTGTTAAATTTTCACTTTTGTTTAACAAAACTCAATTTTGTCTACACAAAAATAAACACAAAATTGAATTTTGTGTCACAGTGTTCAGTGTTTTTTTGTTTTTGAAAAGTTGAATTTTGTTATGACAAAATGAATTTTGTCTACAAAATGAATTTTGTCATTACAAAATTCAATTTTGTGTTTATTTTGTGTAGACAAATTGACTTTTTGACACAAAATTTTGTGACACAAAATTGACTTTTGTGACAAAATGACTTTGTGACACAAAATTGACTTTTATGGCACAAAATTGACTTTTGTGGCACAAAATTGACTTTTGTGTTAAATTTTCACTTCTGTTTAACAAAACTCAATTTTGTTTACACAAAATAAACAAAAATTGAATTTTGTGACAAAATCTCAGTTTTGTATGCAAATTAGTTCACAGAATCAAAACTAAACTAATTGGCATACAAAATTGACTTTTGTCGCCCATTGTTCAAATTAGGTAACAAAAGTAAAGTCTGTGTTACAAAAATGAATTTTGTCATGACAAAAGTAACTTTTGTCCACTGAAAGATAATTTTATATGACAAAATTTAAATTTGTAGTATGCTACAAATTTTGTTAAACTGAACTCATTTTTGTTGAACAAAACTCACTTTTGTCCGTACAAAATTGAATTTCGAGTACAAAACCACAAGAGTCCCATTCGGCGCCCCGTACTTGCAGTAAAGAATGATATACAAATTGATCTAATGCGACCTAAAGACAAAAGAAACAATTCTAGCAGAGATGATATCTATACAACTACACAATATTACAATTGCTCGCTAGCATACAAAAAATAATAAAAGTCATTCCTAAAACAGCAATTAGATTTGAGTAAGACTCCGGAGAATATACGTATTTAAATGATGTAAAATTGATATTAAACATCATGACAAAAGTGATTTTATTTCCCATGATGCTATTGGTTAATATGTTTTCATGGTTCGGTCTGTTGATTATGATTCTGATAATGAGTTTCTGAAACTCGTGTCTCCACTTTATTTTAACACTTTTGTCTTATTTCAAAACAAGCTTCAGAAAATGTTTTTCTTTGCATTTAAACGAACTTTTACGTGGTAATTTTCATAAGGATTTTATTTCTCGATTTGTTGTATATGATGGTACATGTATAGGCTAAATGCTTGTTCTGAGAAAATAAAATGAAAACAAAAGAAAAGAGAAAGAGAAAAAAGAGCTTATAAATGAAACACAAGTATAAGTAATTAAAGTAAGAATACCATATCGAAATAAGACCATAAAAATAGAGCTACAAAACTAAATTCTTCGTGACTAATGTAATCATCGTACTTAATTCAGACATAATATCCACGCCTCAAATCTTTTTTCTAATTTGAGGATTAATCTTAATTTTGTAGAATGCATACTTTAGAAAAACATGAAATACTAAAATTTGAGTCAGTACAGCAGATATTTCCTGACTCCTCAGAGGACGTATAAACAAAATCAGACAACACTGGACAACACATGGTTCAGATTGGTACATATACACTTCTTTGGTTTTCTATGTTGTTTTATGTATTGTTGTTTGTCCGTTTGTCTGTTTGCCTTTTTTAGCCATGGTATTGTCAGTTTTTTTTTCGACTTATGAGTTTGAATGTCCCTTTGGTATACTTCGCCTCTCTCTGATACAAACAAATGCAAAGAACACTAAACAACACATGGTCCAGATATTGGTCTGGATAACTCGGTACATATACAAACAACACTGAACAACACATGGCCCAGATAATGGTCAGAATAACTTGATACATATACAAACAACACTGAACAACACATGGTCCAGATATTGGTCTGGATAACTCGGTATATATACAAACAACACTGAACAACACATGGTCCAGATATTGGTTTGGATAACTTGATGCATATAGAAACAACACTGAACAACACATGGTCCAGATAATGGTCTGGATAACTCGGTATATATACAAACAACACTGAACAACACATGGTCCAGATATTGGTCAGGATAACTTGATACATATACAAACAACACTGAACAACACATGGTCCAGATATTGGTCAGGACAACTCGGTACATATAAAAACAGCACTGAACAACACATGGTCCAGATATTGGTTTGGATAACTTGATACATATACAAACAACACTGAACAACACATGGTCCAGATATTGGTCTGGATAACTCGGTATATATACAAACAACACTGAACAACACATGGTCCAGATATTGGTTTGGATTACTTCATACATATACAAATATATCTGAACAACACATGGTCCAGATAATGGCCAGGATAACTTGGTACATATACAAACAACACTGAACAACACATGGTCCAGATATTGGTCTGGATAACTCTGTACATATACAAACAACACTGAACAACACATGGTCCAGATATTGGTCAGGACAACTCGGTACATATAAAAACAGCACTGAACAACACATGGTCCAGATATTGGTTTGGATAACTTGATACATATACAAACAACACTGAACAACACATGGTCCAGATATTGGTCTGGATAACTCGGTATATATACAAACAACACTGAACAACACATGGTCCAGATATTGGTTTGGATTACTTCATACATATACAAATATTACTGAACAACACATGGTCCAGATATTGGCCAGGATAACTCGGTACATATACAAACAGTACTGAACAACACATGGTCCAGATAATGGTCAGGATAACTCGGTACATATACAAACAGCACTGAACAACACATGGTCCAGATATTGGTTTGGATAATTTGATACATATAAAACATATAAAATAACACTGAACAACACATGGTCCAGATAACTTGGTATATATAAAACGTGTAGTTGCTCTTTTGATCTGTTATTTTTTAATATCAAAGTGTAAAATTCAGTGCATTTTATTGTAAAGCTGTAATGATAAATATCTCCCATCAGCCTTTTTCTTACTACATAAACTAATCCAGAATATTGTGTAAGCATTTAATTGAGAAATGCCGCACTAACGACAATCCATTTGAATAAGAAATTTGGTGTGTTAATTTAAAGAGGAATTTTTATTTTCGACTACGGTGAAATAAAGAGTTATGGTTATGGAAAATGAATACAGACAATGCCTTTTCATATATCATTTAATGCGCACCATTATTCTAAAGGAGCAATCGCAGTCAAATGATATTAGCAAAAGACCGCATTCATTTCCATTCCCTGAAGCGTATAATTATTGAAAAAGAAATTATTGAAATTGAAGAGAGATCCACAAATCTGTTTGTTATCATATGATATGACATTTATATTGTAAATATTGTTTGTGTGTAATGTCTTTCTATAAGGCTAAAATAAATAGAAGTGATCGGTGAAGCTTATCTTATTTATTGACATCAATCTCTATAACTTAAGTATTGGAAATTGTATTGAATAATAAATAAATATTCCCAGACCAATATTTATCCCATAAATGCAAACAATTATTCTGTTTTCCCTAAATTAATCTTATATGGTCGTTCAAATATTACTGCCACAAACGACGAGAAATAAATTAATCTTATATGGTCGTTCAAATATTACTGCCACAAACGACGAGAAATAAATTAATTTTGATATTTTGGAAATAAAAAATAACATAGAAATGTTTTCCTGATAGAAGTAGATTCAGGATTATATATCTATACGGTAAATGTTCTTTAAAAACTGTGATCAATTCAGCTGTGTCTGTGTGGTAGACATGAATCCCCTATGTTAATGTAGTGGTAAAGAAACAGCTCTTTGGTTAATGTTTGTATAGTAGGTAAAATGCCCATATGGTAATGTCTGTACAGTAGACATGATGCCCTTGTGTTAATGTCTTAATATTAGCTATACTATCTTATTCTAATGGCTGTACAGTAGACATGAAGCCCTTGTGTTAATGTCTTAATATTAGCTATACTATCTTATTCTAATGGCTGTACAGTAGACATGAAGCCATTGTGTTAATGTCTTAATATTAGCTATACTATCTTATTCTAATGGCTGTACAGTAGACATGAAGCCCTTGTGTTAATGTCTTAATGGTAGCTATACTATCTTATTCTAATGGCTGTAGAGTAGACATGAAGCCATTGTGTTAATGGCTTAATGGTAGCTATGCTATCTTATTCTAATGTCTGTACAGTAGACATGAAGCTCTTGTGTTAATGTCTTAATTGTAGCTATACTATCTTATTCTAATGTCTGTACAGTAGACATGAAGCCCTTGTGTTAATGTCTTAATGGTAGCTATGCTATCTTATTCTAATGTCTGTACAGTAGACATGAAGCCCTTGTGTTAATGTCTTAATGGTAGCTATACTTTCTTATTCTAATAGCTGTACAGTAGACATGATGCCCTTGTGTTAATGTTTTAATGGTAGCTATACTATTTTATTCTAATGTCTGTACAGTAGACACGAAGCCCTTGTGTTAATGTCTTAATGGTAGCTATACTATCTTATTCTAATGTCTGTACAGTAGACATGATGCCCTTGTGTTAATGTCTTAATGGTAGCTATACTATCTTATTCTAATGGCGGTACAGTAGACATGATGCCCTTATGTTCATGTCTTAATGGTAGCTATACTATCTTATTCTAATGGCTGTACAGTAGACATGATGCCCTTGTGTTAATGTCTTAATAGTAGCTATACTATCTTATTCTAATGTCTGTACTGTAGACATGAAGCCCTTGTGTTAATGTCTTAATGGTAGCTATACTATCTTATTCTAATGGCTGTACAATAGACATGAAGCCCTTGTGTTAATGTCTTAATGGTAGCTATACTATCTTATTCTAATGGCTGTACAGTAGACATGAAGCCCCTGTGTTAATGTCTTAAAGGTAGCTATACTATCTTATTCTAATGGCTGTACAGTATACATAATGCCCTTATGTTAATGTCTTTATGGTAGCTACACTATCTTATCCTAATGGCTGTACAGTAGACATGAATCCCTTATGTTAATGTCTTAATGGTAGCTATACTATCTTATTCTAATGGCTGTACAATAGACATGAAGCCCTTGTGTTAATGTCTTAATGGTAGCTATACTATCTTATTCTAATGGCTGTACAGTAGACATGAAGCCCTTGTGTTAATGTCTTAAAGGTAGCTATACTATCATATTCTAATGGCTGTACAGTATACATAATGCCCTTATGTTAATGTCTTTATGGTAGCTACACTATCTTATCCTAATGGCTGTACAGTAGACATGAATCCCTTATGTTAATGTCTTAATGGTAGCTATACTATCTTATTCTAATGGCTGTACAGTAGATATACAGGCCATTCTTAATGTTATATGGTCGACATGACTACCTTGTGTTAATGTGTGTATGGTAGACATGAAGATCTCCTGTCAATTTAAGTACACATAAGGTCCTAATTTTATTACATGTATTTGTATGGAAGACACAAAACCCATTTGTTAATGTCCGTATAGTAGACATAAAGTCCTTCTGTTAATGTCTTTAAGGTGGACACTAAGTCATAATATTGTATTTTTGGTATAGTTGACATAAATTCCTTATGTTAATGTCTGTAACTTAGCCATAAAGCCCTTAGTGTACAATAATATTTGTATAGTAGAAATAAAGTCTTAAGAATCCTTATATTAATGTCTGATTAGTAGATTAAAGCCCTTACTATCTGCATAGTTGACATAAGGTTCTTATGTTAATGTTTGTATGGTAGGCATACAAAGAAATATTTAAAAATGTCTGTATGCCAGCCATGGAGCCCTTTCACAAATGCAGGTATAGTAGACGTAAAGTCCTTATATTAAGGACAAACGGTAGAAATAGAGTCTTTACGTTGATGTCTGTATGGTCAATATAAGGCCTGTTAATTTGTCTATGAAATCTTTAGTCAATAAGCGTACAGAAGATATAAATCCCTTGTGTTAATGTTTGTATAGTAGAAATAATAGATGTATGTTTATGTCTCTATAGTAGACATGAAGCCTGAATGTTAATGTCTCTATATAGTAGACATGACGCCTGTATGTTAATGTCTCTATAGTAGACATGACGCCTGGATGTTAGTGTCTCTATGGTGTAATGAACAGAAAAATCGACTTTTGATTGTAGTCAACAAAAGACACAAATCAATAATAAAATTTAACAATATTTATTATACACTAGTTTACAAGAAGTATTACACAAAGAGTAATGTCAACTTAACTGTCAAAATATGAGTCCAATCTTTTTATCTTTTCTTTATCAGGAAATCTTCTCGGAATCCACAGAATATTATATCCAATAGGTCACAATCTAGTATGATGTAGTTTTCAACAAAAGTGTCAATCCAACTGCTGAGAATGTTGGTGTCTATCGATGTCTAGGTCTATCTCTATCTATCGGGTCTGTATACTATATATATACTCAAACGGAAACTTCTAGACAACGCTAGAAATTTAAATTACGCATCTTTTGTTATGATCATTCTGGAAACGTTATGTAAGTGAAATAGAAAGTTCTAATCATTCCATGAGTATCAGTGACTGTTCCAGTGAATTCTAAACTGCATAGTTGTAACACAATGTGTATTATTTTGTACACAATATAACAAAATATAATGTAAACATTCTTAGGCCACACAAAATAAATTAGGCCAACTAAATAGATATGATAGTTACAATATCATAACACCTTCCCCCTTAAAAAAAGTTTGAGTGTAACAAAAACTTTTCATGAATAATATGTACAAAATACATAGTATATACACAGTGTTTTATAAGTTCTAGATAAAGCATCTGCTATTACATTATCTTTACCTTTAATATGTTTTACAATAACATTATATTCCTGTAACAATAAACTCCACCTAGTCAATCTCTGGTTTTGTTTCTCATTTTATGTATGAAGGTGAGAGGATTATGATCAGTATAAACAAGAACAAGATGCACAGTGGGATTTAAATATACATCAAAATGTAGACATGACGCCTGTATGTTAATGTCTCTATGGTAGACATGAAGTATGTTTGTTTATGTCTCTATGGTAGACATTCTATTGCTCCTAAACCTAATATGCATCTGTTCTTCTGTTTAAACGGTGTATGGAGTTCCTAGTGCTCCTCAACCTAATGTGCATCTGTGTTTTTGTTTAAACGGAGTGTTCTTTTGCTTATAAACCTAATATGCACCTGTTCTTCTGTTTAAACGGAGTGTTTCAATTGCTCATCAACCTAATATGCATCTGTTCTTCTGTTTAAACGGAGTGTTTCTTTTGCTCATCAACCTAATATGCATATGTTCTTCTGTTTAAACGGAGTGTTTCTATTGCTCATCAACCTAATATGCATCTGTACTTCTGTTTAAACGGAGTGTTCCGAATGATTCTCAACCTAATATGCATCTGTTCTTTTGTTCAAACGCAGTGTTTCTAGTGCTCAACAATCTAATGTTCATCTGTTCTTCTGTTTAAACGGAGTGTTCTTAGTGCTCCTCGTCTTAATATACTTATGTTCTTCTGTTAAAACGGCGTTACCCTAGTGCTCCTCAGCCTAATATGCATCTGTTCTACTTGAACGGATGTTTCTATTGGATTATATAGATTATTAGCGTACATAATATTCAACAACAATAAGAGGGAGCGTACTGTTTTAATGAAATGTATAATTAAATAGTACGAGACTTTTTGATGTTTATTTAATCAGAAAAAAGTCATATCCTAGACGGAATAAAGAATTAACGAGGGTAATACACGAACGTACTGGTTAAAGAGTTGAAGAGATTATAAATCAAAACAAACGTATCAATAGAAAGTCTAGGCATTCTTGTCTTTCTTCTTTCTTTGTGCTTTTATGCTATATTAATTAACTGCGATCAAGCTTTGATAGTAAATTGTTTTATCATTTTTGTATCGTACTGGGGTGCTAGATATCTATCATATCTTATTAGATAAGTACTGCGTTCTGACTTTGGAGTTTTTGAAATAGCTGTCGTGACTATATGAAAACAGAAGAAATGTAAAACATTTGAAATTGTCCCAATCTTAATGAAACTTTACAGAAATGTGATATGTCTTGCTCATATAAGCAGTTCATGTTTGAAAAAAAAGAAGGTGAAAGATACATTCAAAATACATAAGTTAAAGAAAAAATTACAACGCCATGACAAAAAAAAAAAGACGAAAAGTTTAACAAGTCCAGAAAACACTACAAAGACTCAGTAACACGAACCCAAACAAAACCCGGAGGATCTGAAGTGCCCCGACAGGTAGAGCATGCTACACATGTGATACCCGTCATGTTGCAAATGGTAAATACAAATTTGGTTGTAAGTTTTATTCGGTGATGGAAGTTTCAAACTGGCTGCATTCCCCATGGAGACGGCATGTTCGTGGTGACAGTATTTAAATAACACATAGCTGAGAGAGTGATAGAGCAGATTGTTACCACGAGGAAACATTGTCAACCTTTGATTTTTCGAGGGGTAACAATTTGCTCTATCACCCTCTCAGCTATGTAATATTTAATTTATTATCCTGAATGTTCTGTCATTATTGTCTTTTAAATTTTAAATAGAAAGTAATTATGACGTCAAGTACATAACAACGTTACAGTTTTAGAAAAACAACAAAAGTGAAGCAAGATATAGATATAGGAGGATGTGGTATGAGTGCCAATGAGACAACTCTCCATCCAAGTTACAATTTATAAAAGTAAACCATTATAGGTCAAGGTACGGCCTTCAACACGGAGCATTGGCTCACTCCGAACAGCAAGCTATAAAGGGCCCCAAAAAATTACTAGTGTAAAACCATTCAAACGGAAAAACCAACGGTCTAATCTATATAAAAACGAGAAACGAGAAACACGTATGAACTACATAAACAGACGACAACTATTGTAATCAGATTCCTGACTTAGGACAGGTGCAAACATTTGCAGCGGGATTAAACGTTTTAATGGTACCAAACCTTCTCCCTGTTCTGAAACAATAGTATAACATCACAACATAGAAAAACACACTATAAAATATCAATTGGAAGGCTTAACTCAATCAATAAACGTAAATTAACACACATTGAACGAATAAATTTGACCTGTGACACCTGAATGCAAATACACAGTTAATAAAAAATTACAAGGGATAAATAATTAAAGTCAAAAGTAAATGAACAAGTTTAAACAAAGTTAAAGTATGATATCACTGTGAAATTTCAAACAATTTATAGAAAATCATCACTTTTGAAGAAACCTGCGTCATATCATACACAGGTAAATGAAAATAATTTTGTTGTTAAGTATACTTCTTCTTCTGTGTGTATAAAATCTTCCGTTTAGGAATACCAAGAAATTTCTTTAATATCAATAAAACTAATCTAACACATGGTACATATGGGGTGAATATCAACAATAAAAATATACAATTAGAGCTAGATAAAACTTCCTGTACAAGTCCAAGAACAGCATCTAAGGAAAAGTGAAATAATTTTGATGTTCATAGTACGAAGGTACGAAGAAGTGAAAATTTGTAGTAATTAAATACCAAATAATCAAAGCTGGTATATAGACAAGATCCATGTTAACATTAAATAACAAAAAAGCATTACAAATAGTATCAACAGGTCAAATTAAAAAGAAAGTACGATTTGAGAGTACTCGCAGTTACTGACAGCTAGTTAAAAGCCAAAACAATTAATAATAAAAAATCATGCATCAGAGACTAAAATCAACTAAAATACATCCCAGGGATTTAGTATTTTAACGTCATGAACAGATGTATGTTTTTATTTTTTACAGTTTATGAAAAGGTTCTGAGGTCAAAACGTAAAACTTGTCTAATGATCATTGTTTTTTTTTTAAATTATTTGTGTAAATTCAATCAATTGTCCTTTAAATTATCGATTTTTTATTGGTCTGCACGGGAGGACGACATTCGTAAAATTGTCTCCCGCTCAACCATGAGATACAGTAAATTATCTCCCTCGTATAAGCCTGGCATTTTAACGTGAAGTATAATAAACGCTATTTCTTTCATTGGTAATTCAAGTTTGTTTTTTAAATTATACAATTTAATCTTTTTTTTTTTAGTCCAATGATTAATAATACAACCCTCTACTTGATGTGTAAATGTTACGAAAATAATTTAAAAAACTTGAGAAATTATTTTTTTAAAAGTTTTTTTTTTCTGATAATATTCAGAGTGGTAGTATGTGTATTTGTTGTCTGAGTTTTTATATCGTGTTAATTTCCTCACAGATGGTTGGTTTATTGTGTGGGTATTTTACTCATTTTACTTATTTTGTCAGACATTTCTTAAACAGTAACGTTATCCATAAATCAAATATTGGTTTAACTATCAGCTTAATTTGATGAAAATATCCTTTTTTTTAGAAATAAATATAAAGAATGACAACACTATATATACATACATATAAATAACTGCAGCTTCTGTTAGTTGCGCGGAATTCAGGCGACGCTGTTTCAGTCGTATGTGCATGTGTGTGTGTGTACTTTTTTCTCAGATTCGCTTTTTGTTCTATCTTGTATTTAATTTATTCCGAAGACATTTAAAATGTGTAGCCAATAACAGAACACAAATAACAGTTGAAAAATCCTTCTGTTCATAATCGATTCCTTGCGTGTCCACAATGATTGCTTTTCATGTACGAGCTGAATAAGGATCAAGTGGTTCTCTACATTACTAGCTACTCTCTGGGATCCCTTTTACAAATTACTTCTCTCTAGTGCAAAATCAATCTGTTATTTTTTCGATATATACATGTGTATGTTTTGCCTAAAATGCACCTAAAATTCTATTATTTATGAGTTTTGTTTTAAGCGTGCCTGATCAGATTTATTCAAGAATCTGTAGTTATCATTCAGTAATTATAGTATGCTCCCCTATGATTTAGTTTCTGGTAATTGGATTAGTCTGATCGTGGTTGAACTCTGTTGTTATATTATGACTAATGTCCGCTGGTCACTGAAAAGTTATCCAAGACATACGCATGTTTAACAGGAGACTTAAGTTTATTAAAGAAATCAATAACAGAATACGTAAAACTTGTCTGTAACGTTCTATTGAAATGTATATTGTTTGAATTCAAAGATTTCTGTTGTCCAAATTATTTAAACAATTTCAACACAGTGCTACTTTTTTGTTTAATTTTTTGTTTATTTATATTATTTTCATTTTTTCTGGAGGAAGTATTATAGATATTCGGTGTGTCTGTGTAGCCTTTAGTTCATTTAACGCGTCGTTCATCAACTACAAGTTAATAAACTTTTATACAGCATTTTCCATTTAACCAATATCGAACAAAACGATGGACAGACAAAAACATGACTTTAGCTATGTTCTACCAGACAGAGGCTATAACTATGTCCTCCAAAAATACAACAAATACAGACGAAGCATATGAATATATCCTCCGAAAACTAACGTAGGACACACGAACACTTTGCATATGTTCTCGTAGGCGGTACTTTAACTACGTCCTCCCAGACAGAGGCTATAACGGCGTCCTCCGAAAAACAACGAAGGAGAGTCGAAGATTTTAACAATGTCCTCCCAGGCAAAGACTATAACTATGTCCTCCGAAAAACTACGAAGGACAGTGACAAATGTATGAAATACTTGTTACTGGACGTTCAGAAAACAGAAATCGATCAACCAACCTAAGATTGCTATAATTAACAGAATCTTGGTGATAATGTATTGTAAGTATGAGTTGTGTTTTTGCTATGAATTATTTATACATTTTGTGCATTGCTCTTGCTTACTGATTCATAGGAATAAAAGATAATGAGGGGTATACGACATAGATAATGAAACCATACTTGCTAGACTCGAGTACCAATGCGTATAAAGAGTATTGTAGAAGTGTCACAGATAAACATTTGCAAAATTTTTAAAAACTTTGATAAGAATTACAAGCGTTTTATGTCATTAATTTATTCATTTATATAATTCTGCTGACTGTCGTGTTTAAAGTACTGAAAGATAATAAAGATTTACACATTTAAAAGAAACCTGACTTTGACGGAGCTGTTGTCCTGTGTATAAACAATATTCGTACATTGTAACTATATTTACAATTTATTTGTATATGTACGTACTAGTATACTATACATACATACAGTACAAAACGCAAAAATAGACTGTTTTATAGAGAAAACAAATAGTTTTTAAGTTTTTAAAATGTCAGAACAATTGTTTTATTTTTCAATTATAATTTGTCAATTTAACATTCACCCAACTGTTGTCCTTTCATTTTGTAGAAATCAAGTTAACTTATTAATATTTAATATCTTATGAATAGTTTTGCGGTGTTTCGTAAATTATACCATACCTTTTGTTGAAACCCCCGAGAATAACCTCACGAGACGAAGTCGAGTGAGGTTGCCGAGGGGTTTCAACAAAAAACTATGGTATAATTTACAATACACCGAAAAATTTATTTGTATCTGAACGTACTAGTATACAAAACAATACACACAGTACGAAACGCAAAAATAGCCTGTTTCGTAGCGAAAACAAATAGTTTTTAAGTTTTTAAAAAGTCAGAACAATTGTTTTTATTTTTCAATTATAATTTGTCACTTTATCATTCTCCCAACTGTCCTTTCATTTTGTAGAAATCAAGTTATAGATATTTCATATCTTTTGGATAGTTTTGCGGCATTTCGTAAATTATACCATAGCTTTTGTTGAAACCCCTGGCAATAACCTCACGAGACGAAGTCGAGTTCATTTGAACTTTGGTGGATAGTTGTCTCATTGGCAATCATACCACATCTCCTTATTTTTATATAGTAGATGATCGTTTCAGCATTTGACAAAAACATGTAAAAATTTTGATTCAAAGTGCCTCAAACAGCAGTTTGATATACTGCATACCATTTTGAGTTTATTGAAATAAGTAAAATTTCAGTATATTATATAGACTCTTTAAGATTCAACTTCCTTTAGGATTGGATAACTTTTAGATTGTGAAAAAAATTCAGGATACATTGGTACTTCCACTTTTTAACGTCAACAACTGAATGCAGTATACAATGGTACTTCGTCTTTTTAACGTCAACAACTGAAATTAAGGTAGATTACAAAGCTATGGAAGATTTAAAACATTTAAAAGTCGTCTGGTACTAACAAAGTTTTATATAAGAGTTCTATGAAGCAGTAGGCCAATAATAAAAAATATAGAGATCTTCCAACTGTTGGTAAAGAAAACCTACATGTATATAGCTGTTTAATTACGTTTACCCCTTTATTTGTATTTTTGTCCTGTTTATTGAAAAGTATAAAACTGTTAAGCGCAGTCTTCGTAAAAATATAAAATAGCTGACATAAAAAATGCAATATATCATGGCCTTGTCAGGGAAAATGTTGTATTGCGCAATAATATTGAGCGAACATAATTCAATCTGAAATTTTCAATTAATCAGGGACGATCTTCCCTTTAAATAACAAGAACACGCAAGAGTCTCAGACAATTTCCGTAAGAATGTTTCTATCTACCAGTAAAAAAGGAAGTACGATGTGAAAAAAAATAGAATCGTGATCATGGAAGTAAACTGAAGAATTTGGTCTCAAAGCTGTGTGTTTTCCTCACGACATTGAATTTCATTTTAATGGATAAAGTGAACATTAATTTATAAACTTAAATTATCTGACAAAGCGAATATGTTGAATAGAGGTCGAGAAAGATTACGTTATCTATTCATTAGATTCATTATCGCCTGAAATGTTAGCGTATATTGAGTAATTCATTAGATCCATTATCGCCTGAAATGTTAGCGTATATTGAGTAATTCATTAGATCCATTATCGCCTGAAATGTTAGCGTATATTGAGTAATTCATTAGATCCATTATCGCCTGAAATGGTAAAGTATACTGATGATTGAGTGAAAAAAGCGAACAACATCGGTCGTCTTAAACAAATACCCCTAACCCTTATCACAGGAATCATCCTACATCAGTCATCTGAAAGAAACACCTCTAACCCTTATCCTAGGGATCATCCTACATATTAATCATCTCAAACAGACACCTCTAACCCTTATCCCAGGGGTCAGTCTATGTCACCATTTCTGATCGTGTGACAATGTGCCAACCTGGTGGGGAGTCAGTATATGTCACCCTTTCTGATCGTGTGACAATGAGCGAACCTCACCATTTCTGATCATGTGACAATGAGCGAACCTGTTGGGGAGTCAGTATATGTCACCATTTCAGATTGACAATAGACCAACCTGGTGGGGAGTCAGTATATGTCACCATTTCTGATCGTGTGACAATGAGCGAACCTGGTGGGGAGTCAGTATATGTCACCATTTCAGATTGACAATAGACCAACCTGGTGGGGAGTCAGTATATGTCACCATTTCAGATTGACAATAGAACAACCTGGTGGGGAGTCAGTATATGTCACCCTTTCTGATCGTGTGACAATTGGCCAACCTGGTGGGGAGTCAGTATATGTCACCCTTTCTGATCGTGTGACAATGGGCGAACCTGGTGGGGAGTCAGTATATGTCACCATTTCAGATTGACAATAGACCAACCTGGTGGGGAGTCAGTATATGTCACCATTTCTGATCGTTTGACAATGGGCCAACCTGGTGGGGAGTCAGTATATGTCACCATTTCTGATCGTGATACATTGAACGAACCTAGAGAGGAGTCAGTATATGTCAGCATTTCTGATCGTGTGACAATGTGTCAATCTGGTGGGGAGTCAGTATATGTCACCATTTCAGATTGACAATAGACCAACCTGGTAGGGAGTCAGTATATGTCACCCATTGTGATCGTGTGACAATGTGTCAACCTGGTGGGGGTCAGTATATGTCACCGTTTCAGAACGTGTGATAATGTGACAACCTGGTGGGGAGTCAGCATATGTCAACATTTCAGATTGACAATAGACCAACCTGGTTGGGAGTCAGTATAATTATGTCACCCATTCTGATCGTGTGACAATGGGCGAACCTGGTGGGAAGTCAGTATATGTCACCATTTCTGATCGTGATACATTGAACGAAACTAGTGGGGAGTCAGTATATGTCACCATTTCTGATCGTGTGACAATGTGCCAACCGGGTGGGGAGTCAGTATATGTCACACTTTCTGATCGCGTGACAATGTGCCAACCTGGTGGGGAGTCGGTATATGTCACCCTTTCAGATTGACTATAGACCAACCTTGTGGAGAGTCAGTATATGTCACCATTTCTGATTGGACAATAGGCCAACCTGGTGGGGAGTCAGTATATGTCACTATTTCTGATTGGACAATAGGCCAACCTGGTGGGGAGTCAGTATATGTCAACAATTCTGATCCTGTGACAATGTGCCAACCTGGTGGGGAGTCAGTATATGTCACCGTTTCAGAACGTGTGACAATGTGACAACCTGGTGGAGAGTCAGTATATGTCATAAAATTGAGAATGGAAATGGGGAATGTGTCAAAGAGACAACAACCCGACCACAGAACAAACAACAACAGAAGGTCACCAATAGGTCTTCAATGCAGCGAAAAATTCCCGCACCCGGAGGCGTCCTTCAGCTGGCCCCTAAACAAATATATATATATACTAGTTCAGTGATAATGGACGTCATACTTAACTCAAAATTATACACAAGAAACTAAAAGTAAAAATAATACAAGACTAACAAAGGCCAGAGGCTCCTGACTTGGGACAGGCGCAAAAATGCGGCGGGGTTAAACATGTTTATGAGATCTCAACCCTTCCCCTATACCTCTAGCCAATGTAGCAAAGTAAACGCATAACAATACGCACATTAAAAGTCAGTTAAAGAGAAGTCCGAGTCCGATGTCAGAAGATGTAACAAAAGAAAATAAACAAAATGACAATAATACATAAATAACAACAGACTACTAGCAGTTAACTGACATGCCAGCTCCAGACCTTAATTAAACTGATTGAAAGATTATGTCTTCATCATATGAATATCAGGCACAATCCCTCCCGTTAGGGTTTAGTATCATACCATCATAAAATATATGAGAAGAACATAACCCGTGTCATGCCAACAACTGGTTTTTAAATAAATGTGTTTAGTTCCGATGTGTTTAGTCACCATTTCAGATTGACAATAGACCAACCTGGTGGGGAGTCAGTATATGTCACCCATTCTGATCGTGTGACAATAGACCAACCTGGTGGGGAGTCAGTATATGTCACCCATTCTGATCGTGTGACAATAGACCAACCTGGTGGGAGTCAGTATATGTCACCCATTCTGATCGTGTGACAATAGACCAACCTGGTGGGAGTCAGTATATGTCACCCATTCTGATCGTGTGACAATAGACCAACCTGGTGGGAGTCAGTATATGTCACCCATTGTGATCCTGTGACAATAGACCAACCTGGTGGGGAGTCAGTATATGTCACCCATTCTGATCGTGTGACAATAGACCAACCTGGTGGGAGTCAGTATATGTCACCCATTCTGATCGTGTGACAATAGACCAACCTGGTGGGGAGTCAGTATATGTCACCCATTCTGATCGTGTGACAATAGACCAACCTGGTGGGGAGTCAGTATATGTCACCCATTCTGATCGTGTGACAATAGACCAACCTGGTGGGGAGTCAGTATATGTCACCCATTCTGATCGTGTGACAATAGACCAACCTGATGGGAGTCAGTATATGTCACCCATTGTGATCCTGTGACAATAGACCAACCTTGTGGGAGTCAGTATATGTCACCCATTCTGATCGTGTGACAATAGACCAACCTGGTGGGGAGTCAGTATATGTCATCCATTCTGATCGTGTGACAATAGACCAACCTGGTGGGGAGTCAGTATATGTCACCCATTCTGATCGTGTGACAATAGACCAACCTGGTGGGGAGTCAGTATATGTCACCCATTCTGATCGTGTGACAATAGACCAACCTGGTGGGGAGTCAGTATATGTCACCCATTGTGATCGTGTGACAATAGACCAACCTGGTGGGGAGTCAGTATATGTCACCCATTCTGATCGTGTGACAATAGACCAACCTGGTGGGGAGTCAGTATATGTCACCCATTCTGATCGTGTGACAATAGACCAACCTGGTGGGGAGTCAGTATATGTCACCCATTGTGATCCTGTGACAATAGACCAACCTGGTGGGAGTCAGTATATGTCACCCATTCTGATCGTGTGACAATAGACCAACCTGGTGGGGAGTCAGTATATGTCACCCATTCTGATCGTGTGACAATAGACCAACCTGGTGGGGAGTCAGTATATGTCACCCATTCTGATCGTGTGACAATAGACCAACCTGGTGGGGAGTCAGTATATGTCACCCATTCTGATCGTGTGACAATAGACCAACCTGGTGGGAGTCAGTATATGTCACCCATTCTGATCGTGTGACAATAGACCAACCTGGTGGGGAGTCAGTATATGTCACCCATTGTGATCGTGTGACAATAGACCAACCTGGTGGGGAGTCAGTATATGTCACCCATTCTGATCCTGTGACAATAGACCAACCTGGTGGGAGTCAGTATATGTCACCCATTCTGATCGTGTGACAATAGACCAACCTGGTGGGGAGTCAGTATATGTCACCCATTCTGATCGTGTGACAATAGACCAACCTGGTGGGGAGTCAGTATATGTCACCCATTCTGATCGTGTGACAATAGACCAACCTGGTGGGGAGTCAGTATATGTCACCCATTCTGATCGTGTGACAATAGACCAACCTGGTGGGAGTCAGTATATGTCACCCATTCTGATCGTGTGACAATAGACCAACCTGGTGGGAGTCAGTATATGTCACCCATTGTGATCCTGTGACAATAGACCAACCTGGTGGGAGTCAGTATATGTCACCCATTCTGATCGTGTGACAATAGACCAACCTGGTGGGAGTCAGTATATGTCACCCATTCTGATCGTGTGACAATAGACCAACCTGGTGGGAGTCAGTATATGTCACCCATTCTGATCGTGTGACAATAGACCAACCTGGTGGGAGTCAGTATATGTCACCCATTCTGATCGTGTGACAATGGGCGAACCTGGTGGGAGTCAGTATATGTCACCCATTCTGATCGTGTGACAATGGGCGAACCTGGTGGGAGTCAGTATATGTCACCCTTTCTGATCGTGTGACAATAGACCAACCTGGTGGGAGTCAGTATATGTCACCCATTCTGATCGTGTGACAATAGACCAACCTGGTGGGGAGTCAGTATATGTCACCCATTCTGATCGTGTGACAATAGACCAACCTGGTGGGGAGTCAGTATATGTCATCCATTCTGATCGTGTGACAATAGACCAACCTGGTGGGGAGTCAGTATATGTCACCCATTCTGATCGTGTGACAATAGACCAACCTGGTGGGGAGTCAGTATATGTCACCCATTCTGATCGTGTGACAATAGACCAACCTGGTGGGGAGTCAGTATATGTCACCCATTCTGATCGTGTGACAATGGGCGAACCTGGTGGGGAGTCAGTATATGTCACCATTTCTGATCGTGTGACAAGGTGCCAAGCTGGTGGGGAGTCAGTATATGTCATCCATTCTGATCGTGTGACAATGGGCGAACCTGGTGGGAGTCAGTATATGTCATCCATTCTGATCGTGTGACAATGGGCGAACCTGGTGGGGGAGTCAGTATATGTCATCCATTCTGATCGTGTGACAATGGGCGAACCTGGTGGGAGTCAGTATATGTCATCCATTCTGATCGTGTGACAATGGGCCAACCTGGTGGGGAGTCAGTATATGTCATCCATTCTGATCGTGTGACAATGGGCGAACCTGGTGGGGAGTCAGTATATGTCACCATTTCTGATCGTGTGACAAGGTGCCAAGCTGGTTGGGAGTCAGTACATCTCACCATTTCTGTGTTGAATATAGGCGAATCTGGTGGGGTGTATATGAATGGTTCAATATTGGTCTAGAAATTCTAATATAAATGAATTGCTCAATATTGGTCTAGAAATTCTAGTATAAATGAATAGTTCAATATTGGTATTGTGTCAAGTGTAAATGAAAAGTTCAGTATTAGTCTAGAAATTCTAGTGTAAATGAATAGTTTAATATTTGTCTAGTGTCAAGTGTAAATGAAAAGTTCAGTATTAGTCTAGAAATTCTAGTGTAAATGAATAGTTTAATATTTGTCTAGTGTCAGGTGTAAATGAATAGTTCAACGTTGGTCTAGAAATTCTAGTGTGAATGAATAGTTCAATATTGGTATTGTGTCAAGTGTAAATGAAAAGTTCAGTATTTGTCTAGAAATTCTAGTGTAAATGAATAGTTTAATATTGGTCTAGTGTCAAGTGTAAATGAATAGTTCAATATTGGTCTTAAAATTTCAGTGTAAATGAATATTTCAATATTTGTCTATACATTCCAATGTATATAGTTCAATATTGTTCTAGAAATTCTAGTGTAAATGAATAGTTCAATATTGCTAGAAATTCTAGTGTAAATGAATAGTTCAATATTGGTCTAGAAATTCTAGTGTAATAAAAACTCAATATTGGTCTAAATATTCTAGTGTAAATAGTTTAATATTTGTCTAGTGTCAAGTGTAAATGAATAGTTCAAAATTGGTCTAGAAATTCTACTGTAAATGAATGGTTCAATATTTGTATAGTGTCGAGTGTAAATGAATAGTTCAGTATTTGTCTAGTGTCAAGTGTAAATGAATAGTTCAATATTGGTGTAGAAATTCTTATTAGGGGTAATTACGTTTATATTGTTAATAAATATTAATATAGTTGGACGAATTTCTCCAAGGAATGATCAAAGTTATGCATACAAACATAAAACATGATTTATTACTCAATATTAGCATATGATATTACCATTAATGATATTTATGTTAAAACTGATGAATTAGAAGTTGCTGTAGAAATTATAGATATCATTTATTAGATTTACTGTTCCAAATTTCATAAGTTATGGCAAGTTTGGTAAATGTTAGTATCAACAGTAGAAATCATCTCGGTTGATGTTTATGGTCGATCATATATTCGTATTAAGGTAGCTGGGGTGTCTTCCTCATCTTGGATTTTGAAATAGCAGATAGCAATCAGTCTAGATCTTTAATGAAAAGTACAAATTTCGAGAGTAGTATGTAATTTATGTGTAAGATTTGTCATGTTAATATAGAAAGTATGTGTTTTATCATATTTACGGCTGTATTTTACAAAAGACAGAATATTTTTGTTTGAGTCACTTTTCCAACTTTGCCGCATAAGGGTAGATAACTCAAATATTAAGAGATATAACTCAGATAAAGTAACTTTTATACAAGAATGTGTTGTGAATATACCTATTTTATTATATAGCAAGAAAACGAGTCTGGTGACCCCATTTTTTCTTTTTCTTATCTGAAAGCATATTATTAGAGCTATCTTCTCATATTTTATCTTAAAATTCTATGGTTTAGTTTTCTTTTTATCACACAAAATTGGGTTTTCCATGCATAATCGATACAAAATCTGACAATTTTGCACTACCTGCTGTAGCGTGATAAAAAGCCCGGTTCACCGACCCATAATTTTTATTATATCTTTTAAAAATTTCTATAGATTTTAATTTAGACCCACCATCTACCTTAATGCACGCTTATGTGTCTCTTGAACTACACAATTCTTTCAATCTGAACCGTAAATATGTAACCTTTGACCTGTAATTTTTTTTTATGAAAGTTTACTTAACACACTGGATGTATTTTTCCTGTAAATTGTTGCCGCATGACACCAAACATGCATGTCCTCTGGTGGATTTTTCTCGGTTTAAACAGTTGATACTAACAAATACTGGATCATATTTCTCGGCTTAAACATTTGATGTTACCAAATATTGGATCATATGCTTCGGTTTAAACATTTGATGCTACATGTATCAAATACTGGATCATATGCCTCGGTTTAAACATTTGATGCTACATGTATCAAATACTGGATCATATGCCTCGGTTTAAACATTTGATGCTACCAAATACTGTATTATATTTCTCAGTATGATTATCTCTCAATGATGATCGGGGAAGTTGATGAAGATAAACATTAGGATACAACCTTTCACAAATACATAATTATGTTAGAATTTCGATCGTTTTTTTTCAAAACGATAATTCCTTTTGACGCAAGTTCAAATTACATTTAAAAAAAAACCAAACGCCATCTACAGTATCGTAGATTTCTATGTACACGTCACTGTCACGTGTGTTTGGGGTGCCATCGGGAACGTTTAATACGATTTCTGTTTACACGTCACCCTCATGTGCCTCTAGAGCATCTTACCATAAATGGGAACGTTCGATGTCGATTTCCGTATAAACATGACCGTCACGTGTTTCATGACGTCATTTAGGGGAACGTTTTATACTAATTTTGGTGTACAAGTCACAGTCACGTGCTTTTGTAGCGTGATCTATGGGAAAATGTGATATATGTTTCTGTGTACACGTCACCATCCAGAGTTTCTGTAGCGTCATCAATTGAAACGTGTAATACCGTCCATGTGTATACGTCACTATCACGTTTATCTGTAATTTCCTACTAAAAGTAAAAATTAGGAAACCAAACATAGAACTATAACTACACGCTCTAAACGAGCTTATTAATAAGCAGAACAAACAAAACATTTGGTTTGACTTGATTTGTTATTTTCATATGATTGCATACCGCAAGTGTTGCGTCTGTTAACAATTTAGATTCATAAAACTTGGCTGTGGATTTGCGATTTATATGATGCGGCATCCTGAACGTATCTTTTAAAATTCGTCCGTACCATACAGAATTCAAACCGTTGTTGTTGTATATCTCAGCTTAAGTTCAAATTGTACCAAGGAAACAACATTAAGTTTGCAAAAGGCAAAAAAATTTCAGTTTTAATATATTTGTTTGTCTGAATTCACGTCATTTCGACTCGGTTATACAATGAAGAGAAAATATCGTAGATTTATCGCATTTAAAAAATATGAATGTAAAATAAATATGTTTCCTATATTCAGTCGTCATGAACGTGCATGAACTATTTGCCTCTGGACGTTAAGCAACCAACAATCAATCAATCAATTTTATATCAGGACGAGTGTTCAGGGAAAGAGGTATGTATCCTTATTCAACAACGTGAACGAGTCCTTTATCATAAGAGTCTGAGGTTTTGCACATAAGAATAACTTTTTCCCCTTTCGAATATTTCTTTTGAAACAACATACATAGTTATCTTGTAAAAATACACATGTTAGAGGTGTCGATTAGATAACAACATACATAGTTATTTTGTAAGAATGTACATGTAAGAGGTGTCGATTAGATAACAACATACATAGTTATTTTGTAAGAATGCACATTTAAGAGGTGTCGATTAGATAACAACATACATAGTTATCTTGTAAGAATGCACATGTAAGAGGTGTCGATTAGATAACAACATACATAGTTATCTTGTAAGAATACACATGTTAGAGGTGTCGATTAGATAACAACATACATAGTTATCTTGTAAAAATGCACATGTAAGAGGTGTCGATTAGATAGCATTGTACATTTGTATTGCCTTTCTTTTTATTGTACATATGTATAACATTTCATTTTATTGTACATATGTATCACCTTTTTTTTAAATGTACATATGTATCACCTTTCTTTTTATTGTACATATGTATCACATTTCGTGTTATTGTACATAGATATAAGAAGATGTGGTATGAGTGCCAATGAGACAACTCTCCATCCAAGTCAAAATTTATAAAAGTAAACCATTATAGGTCAAAGTACGGTCTTCAACACGGAGCCTTGGCTCACACCGAACAGTAAGCTATAAAGGGCCCCAAAAATTACTAGTGTAAAACCATTCAAACGGGAAAACCAACGGTCTAATCTATATAAAAAACGAGAAACGAGAAACACTTATGAACCACATCAACAAACGACAACTACTGAACATCAGATTCCTGACTTAGGACAGGTGCAAACAAATGCAGCGGGTTTAAACGTTTTAATGGTACCAAACCTTCACCCTTTTTCTGAAACAATAGTGTAACATCACAACATAGAAAGACACACTATAAAATATCAACTGAAATATCTTAACTCAATCAAAGGACATATTAACACCATTGAACATACACTGAACAAATAAATTTGACCTATGATACAATGTACATATGTATCGCTTTTCTTTTTATTGTACATATGTATCACATTTCTTTTTATTGTACATTTCCTTTCATTGTACATATGTATCACCTTTTTTATTGTACATATGTATCACCTTTCTGTTTAATGTACATATGTATCACCTTTCTTTTTAATGTACATGTGTATCCCCTTTCTTTTTATTGTACATATGTATCACCTTTTTTTTTGTACACATATATCTACATACTCGCGTCATCAAGTACATTTTATTACCGTTTGTATCTTTTTCTTGTATATACAATCTTTATATTAACAGATATTACTCTTTTTTGCAGTCAGGGGCCTCGATGGCCTAGTGTTCTAAGTAGCTGGGGTACTGTATCACTAGCCAGTCAACACTGAGGTTGTGAATAAAATCCCGCACGGGGCAGGTGCACTCGACTCCAATCTTAATTGACTAGGATTGTCAGTTTTCCTGCCGAAGGTCTGTGGTTCTCTCCGGGCACTCTGGCTTCCTTTACCAATAAAAACTGACCGCCTCGAAATAGCACAATAGTGTTGAAAGTGGCGTTAAACACCAATCAATCAATCAACCAATCTATTTGCAGCCATACATTTCGACTCGGTTATACAATGAAGAGAAAATATCGCAGATTTATCGCATTTAAAAAATATGAATGTTAAAATAAATATGTTTTCTATATTCAGTCGTCATGAACGTGCATGAACTATTTGCCTCTGGACGTTAAGCAACCAACAATCAATCAATCAATTTTATATCAGGACGAGTGTTCAGGGAAAGAGGTATGTATCCTTATTCAGCAACGTGAACGAGTCCTTTATCATAAGAGTCTGAGGTTTTGCACATAAGAATAACTTTTTCCCCTTTCGAATATTTCTTTTGAAACAACATACATAGTTATCTTGTAAGAATACACACGTTAGAGGTGTCGATTAGATAACAACATACATGGTTATTTTGTAAGAATGCACACGTAAGAGGTGTCGATTAGATAACAACATACATAGTTATCTTGTAAGAATGCACATGTAAGAGGTGTCGATTAGATAACAACATACATAGTTATCTTTATGAATGCACATTTAAGAGATGTCGATTAGATAACAAAAGATTTGTTTTAATCTCAAGAGCTATCTTTTGCATACTTTACCTGAAACATAACTTGACCTTTTAACATTATTGAACTTGATATAATCTTTCTGTTTTTGCATCGTCGGGTTAAGGCCTCATTTACGCATTACCCACGTCATCTTTCATTCCGATTTATTCACGCGTATTACAATTGACAAACACGTCCATTTATTGCCTTTCCTTTTATTGTACATATGCATTACATTTCTTTTTATTGTACATTTCTTTTCATTGTACATATGTGTTACCTTTCTTTTCATTGTACATATGTATCACATTTCGTTTTATTGTACATATGTATCGCTTTTCTTTTATTGTACATATGTATCGCTTTTCTTTTATTGTACATATGTATCACATGTGTTTTATTGTACATATGTATCGCTTTTCTTTTATTGTATATATGTATCACATTTCTTTTATTGTACATGAGTATCACTTTTCTTTTATTGTACATTTCTTTTAATTGTACATTTGTATCGCCTTTCTTTTATTGTACATATGTATAACATTTCTTTTATTGTACATATGTATCACCTTTTTAAATGTACATATGTATCACATTTCTTTGTATTGTACATATTATCGCTTATCTTTTATTGTACATATGTATCACATTTCTTTTATTGTACATGAGTATCACTTTTCTTTTATTGTACATTTCTTTTAATTGTACATTTTGAACCGCCTTTTTTTATTGTACATATGTATAACATTTCTTTTATTGTACATATGTATCACATTTTTTAAATGTACATATGTATCACATTTCTTTTAATTGTACATATGTATCACCTTTCTTTTTATTGTACATATGTATCACATTTCGTTTTATTGTACATATGTATCGCTTTTCTTTTATTGTACATATGTATCACATTTCTTTTTATTGTACATTTCCTTTCATCGTACATATGTATCACTTTTTTATTGTACATATGTATCACCTTTCTGTATAATGTACATATGTATCACCTTTCTTTTAATGTACATGTGTATCCCTTTCTTTTTATTGTACATATGTATCACCTTTTTTTGTACACATATATCTACATACTCGCGTCATCAAGTACATTTTATTACCGTTTGTATCTTTTTATTGTATATACAATCTTTATATTAACAGATATTACTCTTTTTTGCAGCCAGGGGCCTTGATGGCCTAGTGTTCTAAGTAGCTAGGGTACTGTATCACTAGCCAGTCAACACTGAGGTTGTGAATAAAATCCCGCACGGGGCAGGTGCACTCGACTCCAATCTTAATTGACTAAGATTGTCAGTTTTCCTGCCGAAGGACTGTGTTTCTCTTCCGCCACTCTGGCTTCCTCCACCAATAAAAACTGACCGCCTCGAAATAGCACAATAGTGTTGAAAGTGGCGTTAAACACCAATCAATCAATCAACCAATCTATTTGCAGCCATACATTTAATATATATCTTAATGGACTAGTAAAATCTATTTGAACCTCTTACATAGATAGTTCGCCAGAGAGAGAGAGAGAGAGAGAGAGAGAGAGAGAGAGAGAGAGAGAGAGAGAGTTAACATGCACTTTATCTGTGTTAATTTGACATTATGTTCAGTCTGTACAACTTTTCCCGAATGTGACCTACTGAATTAGACTTATTACCGGGTTTGAACTAACATGAGCAACACGACGGGTGCCACATGTGGAGCAGGATCTGCTTACCCTTCCGGAGCACCTGAGATCACCCCCAGTTTTGGTGGGGGTTCGTGTTGCTCAGTCTTTAGTTTTCTATATTGTGTTTTGTGTACTATTGTTTGTCTGTTGTTTTTTTGTTTGTTTTCTTTTTTAGTCATGACGTTGTCAGTTTATTTCCGACTTACAGTTTGAAAATCCCTCTGGTATCTTTCGCCTCTCTTTTAGGTCATACAAGAAACTTATACAACACAAAGCACGAATACATAGACGACAATAAAACAACGTAGTCGGTTTTATAATAAAACATATTATAGCCGTTTTTTCCGGCTCAATCAGAATTTGGAAACTTCAGTTATAACGTGGTCTGTTTAACATTCAATTTGGTGCATATTCAACCGTCTTGCCCCAGCTCAGTCAGGTTCTGAAAATTTTTATCATAAAGTAGTCTGTTTTATACTTGATAAATATTACAGCTGTCTTGCCCAAGCTTAGTCTCTATTATAACGTGGTCTGTTTTATACTTGGTACATATTAAAGCTGTCTTGCCCTAACTCAGTCAAGTTTTGACAACTTTTATTATAACCGTAGTCTATTTTATACTTGGTAAATATTATAAGTTACTTAGTGTGCTATTGACCTAATATGATGAGAGAGAAACTCGAATCCCTATATGGAATTTACTGACCCCATATATATATCATGTATATCGTATTAGGTCACTAGCACACTGTGTAACGCATTTATCTTACCGACTATCTTAACATGTGCTATTTAGACTAGTGGTCTATCAAAGTAATTAATTCCTCAATACTTAGTATTATGAACCTACCTCCATTGGTCTATACAAAAACAAATGCCAACAATAACAACTTGTTAGCTTTAAATGTGTTTTATGAATTTATTTCAATCGTTCATCATCAATTTCTTCGTTTGTTGAAACCTTTCAGATTTTTCCTCAACACCGTGTTTTTTTACAAAGGGACGTAACACCACTACTAACCGTGTATTGAAATAAGCCCCGCCTTCTAACCCCATATGAAATATACACGGTCTCCACGCGGTTGCTTTTAACCAATCATAATCCTAGAAATGTATAGGAGGTAAGATAATATAGCTGGTTTGCCCGAACTCAGTCAGGTTTTGAAAACTTCTATTATAACGTGGTCTGTTTTATACTTGGTACATATCATAGCTGGTTTGCCACAGCTTAGAAAGGTTTTGAAAATTTCTATTTTAACGTGGTCTGTTTTATACTTGGTACATAATATAGCTGTCTTGCTCCAGTTCAGTCAGAGTATGACAACTTTTATCATAACGTTGTCTGTTTTGTACTTGTTGCATATCATAGCTGGTTTGTCACAGCTCAGTCAGGTTCTGATAACTTCTATTATAACGTGTCTGTTTTATACTTGGTACATATTATAGCTGGTAAGCTCCAGCTCAGTCAGGTTCTGATAACTTCTATTATAACGTGTCTGTTTTATACATGGTACATATTATAGCTAGTTTGCCCCGGCTCAGTCAGGTTTGACAACTTCTATTATAACGTGTCTAGTGTATACTGGTACATTTTTTATTATCTTCTCGGTCAGGGTTATCTATCCTTTGATAATCTTCTCGGTCAGGGTTATCTACCCTTTGGTTATCTTCTGGGTCAGGGTTATCTACCCTTAGGTTATCTTCTCGGTCAGGGTTATCTACCCTTTGATTATCTTCTCGGTCAGGGTTATCTACCCTTTGGTTATCTTCTCGGTCTGGGTTATCTAACCTTTGATTATCTTTTCGGTCAGGGTTATCTATACTTTGGTTATCTTCTCGGTCAGGGTTATCTACCCTTTGGTTATCTTCTCGGTCAGGGTTATCTTCCTGATGAAGGTTGATACACGTGACTGTATGGCAATACTTTAAATTATCAGACGTTCTTCAAACGCACATTAAATAATTAATTTGAACGGTCACTCTTTGACTATTTTTCGACATTCGAATTCTTTGATAAGGTATCCTACAAATATTTTTGCACAAATTGCAACTCTGCGTTTATTGACTTGGGTGTAATTCACCTTGCTATTATTATAACACAGAACAATCAATTCAACCTTTCATTTTCCTTGAAAAATTAATGAAACACGAGCATTTAATTCTAACTGCTAATTACTAACTTCCAATAATCATGCTTCAAATGAGCTGTTTCGTTGCTTAAGCATTGAAGCCAAATGTTTAAAATAATAAAATATATTTGATTGCATATTCCCCCGACAAAACAGCTACATAATTGATCATTGGGACAATAAAGTCCTGTAATTCCGTGGTTGTCGTTTGTTGCTGTATGTCATATTTGTTTTTCGTTCACTGCTTTGTACATAAATCAGGCCGTTAGTTTTCTCGTTTGAATTGTTTTACATTTGTCATTTCGGGGCCGTTTATAACTGACTATGCGGTATGGGTTTTACTCATTGCTGAAGGCCGAACGGTGACCTATCGTTGTTAACTTCTATGACTGTTGGTCTTTGGTGGAGAGTTCTCTCATAGACAATCATACAACGTCTTCTTATTTTTATATAGACAGAAGAATCTACAACGATATTGTTTGTCACTACAGATAACGATACCATTGTTCGAAATATGACCATTATTGTTAGATAACGTCACTCTAGTCAATGAAACTATTGTTCGGAATAAGCCCCTTACTGTTTGTCACTACATACAACGATACTATTGTTCAAAATAAGCCAATTACTGGTCGATATCGTTACTCCAGACAAAGATACAATCGTTCGGAATAATATAAAAATAATGAGTTGTGGTATGATTGCCAATTAGACAACTATCCACCAAAGTTCAAATGAAGTGGATGTAAGTAATTACAGGCAACCGTACGACCTTCAACAATGAGAAAAACCCATACCAACAATACTACTGTTCGGAATATTACCATTATTGTTAGATGTCTTACTCCTGCAGATAACAATACAATCGTGTGGAATGAGTCCATTACTGTTTGTCACTTCAGACAACGATACAATCATTCGGAATATGCCCATTACTTTTTGATATTGTCACTACAGACAACGATATAATCGTGTGGAATAATTCCATTACTATTTGTCACTACAGACGAAAATACGATCGTTCGGAATAAGCCCATTATTGTTTGGCGTCGTTACCGCAGACAACGAAACAATCGTTCGGAATAAGCCGATTACTGTTTGATATCGACACTTCAGTTTTCTATGTTGTGTTTTGTGTACTATTGTTTGTCTGTTTGTCTTTTTCTTTTTTAGCCATGGCGTTGTCAGTTTATTTTCGACTTATTAGTTTGAATGTCCCTTTGGTATCTTTCGCCTCTCTTTTTTTAGACAGCGATTCAATCGTTCGGAATAAGCCGATTACTGTTTGATATCGACACTTCAGACAACGATACAATACGTACGAATACTCTTCCATAGCGCTGGAATTTCTTTCCCGTTTTTGTTATTTGCCCATTTTTAGTTTTTGTGTATTGCTTTGTAGACTGTTGTTTGTCTGTTTGTCTGTTAGTCATGATGTTGTCTGATTTTGTTCCTTTTGTATACTCTCCTGAATTTATATCCACCAATGAATGGTCATAGAAAAAGTTATGTGTCTTACATGAAGAGAGAAAGTCTCACGGACAGCACAAGAGGCTAACCGATATCTAGTCGCGTTGTGTTGAAAACGTATCTTACATTGCAATCAGAATAAATGAATAGTTTGTTATTAAACTAAACGGTAAATACAATTAATCATTCTCAAAGTTCAACATTATAAACGAATTCAAAATAGGAGTGCCGCCATGTTTAATTTTCCTTCCAGTATTGGGAATATTTATAACAAAATACAAGCAACTCTTATATTTAAAGAAATATAATTCAACAATGAAGTTACTTACTACATTATGTGTTAAATAGTTAATTTTTCTTAAATATTATATTTACTTCTATTCTCTAAAACATTATATTTAGTTCTGTTCTCTAAAACAATATATTTAGTTCTATTCTCTAAAACATTATATTTACTTCTATTTCTAAAACATTAAATTAAGTTCTATTCTCTAAAACATTATATTTACGCCTATTGTCTAAAACATTATATTTAGTTCTATTCTCTAAAATATTACATTTAGTTTTATTCTTTGTTGAAGATTTTCATCAAGTCTCATTCAAATCAAGCAGAATAATTAAGTTTCTTCAGACAATATAACATGCCACTTGTTCGCTTAATAAAACATCCAAGGGCTGTTCAACGATTATTGGGTTTGTTTTCTTGTATTTGTCTCATGCACAAGACTTAATTGGAATCTGTTTCTCTACTCTAAATTTAATAACAACGTGAATAAAAATAATGCCTGATATTTATTGACTATCAACATAAGAAATAGATTCGGATATTAAACTCCAAGATAGCGGTGATTGGTTCAGAACATAGTGATTATCAGAAAAAGATGCATAAAGTAGGATGATCGAACATTCTCATTGTACAAAAACTGATGCATTGCATTCAATACCATTTTATAGGAAAATCAATGAGTGTTTTTCACACAGAGTGAAGTGATTAGTTCGATCAACAATATTCTTAATCAGTAACACCAAGCAGGAAACTACTTACAACAAGGTAGGACAATTATTTTATTATAGATTAACCAGCAGTTCATTTCAATTATCCAACAAATATCTGTTAATTGGCTAATTAAATTGTTTGTATGTAGATCTAACACTATCTCTAAACAAGCAAATACTTGTTATATTAAGTCGGAATCCCTGGATATGTGTTAAGCACAGGACTACTGACTCCGCCATCTGCTACTGAAAATAAAATATCAAAGAATTCTTATGATACTGTTGTAAATTTCATAACATTAATATTACATATTGGATATTGTTTAAAAGACTAATAATAATAATAATAATAACAAAAAATAAATGTGGATTAAAGAGATAATCAATGCAATAAATAAAACTATTCATTAAAGATTAAAATCAAAAACAGTTTAAATAATATAATAAGGTTGTCATGCATTTGGGTGTATGTTTGTGTATATGTGTGTGTGTTTTGACTGACATATACCTAGCATTTTATTTCAATCATACACAGCGGACAAGCAGTCTACATATTCCCGAGTGAACAATGTTTAGTCTTTAAGGAAACATTTAAAAAGAAGTAAACCAAATGCAATGAATATATATACGAATCAATTGTTATCATATTGATAATGAATATAGCAACATTAGTCATATAACTCCTAAACTGGTTCGGTTCTTATACATCCTTGACTTTCAGATATTCGGCTTTGAGCATTCCTGGTGAAGGTAAATCCAGAAAAGCGCGTCGGACGCATGAGATTTATAACGTGTTGTTTTCATTTTTTAAAGGCAAGAGATAAGAAGAAGCGTCCTGTCAGGGACCAGTATTTTATCATACAAGTGAGGTTAAGCTAGATTTAAAACCAAGTTTAATTCACCATTTTCTACATATAGAAAGGCTATAGGAATTTGACAGTTGTTTTCCATTCGTTTGATGTGTTTGAGCTTTTGATTTTGAAATTTGATAAGGGACTTTCCGTTTTAAATTTTCCTTGGAGGTCGGTATTTTTGTTATTTTACTTTTTGTATGTGTATATAATACTAACTTATGTCGAAAATAAATATACTGAAGTTGCTACATATGTAAAAATATGAAATAAATGTAGAGAAGGCACAGTAAAACAAATCTGTTTACATATGCGATCAACATAAGTGTCTAAATATTATGTCACATTTTCTATTAATGTTATATTAAAATTATATGATTTCTCTAAAAATACAAGCGCAAGGTGTTTGAAATAAGCATACCGCAGACCAAACATGACTGTTTCAAAACCTTGAAAGAAATTGAGAGAATTCCATGATATAGTAGTACTTTATGTATCGTGAGATGTTATAGTACTGTGTGTGTCTTCATAAGACCGTAAATCTCTATAATCAGAGAGAATGAGATGAACAATGTCGCCGACTGGACACTTTTACGACAATCTGCCGAACGAATTTGAAATACAATTGTCTTGTAATTGCTTCAAAGTACAAATTACAGCTGTCATTCGGAAAAGGTCAAAATAAATTTTGCTTTTGAAATGTTCTTAAGGCAATTACAACAGCTCGGTTTCAAATCAACTTTCGTGTCAGTTAATAAACTTTACCATATTAAAATGAAACATGCAAAGATAATTGCCGTTTTGAGGTGTAAAATGTCTTAACGTAACATGAACAGTTAACGAAATGACTTTCACATTGTCAAGGCTTTCAATGGATTTAAATAAATGTTAATGCATTGTTCTGCTGGAAGGTTCTCCTATCAACCAAATATAACAAATGTTTTTTTTTTTATTATATGAAATAATTGACTATAAGACACTTCTTTTTAACACGCCTGTTACTAATTTTTCCAAGATGCTTTAAGTGAAAGATCTCTACACGAATTCATATAGCAATATGAAAAATTTCGCCGAATAACAATAAAAGTTATAAAAAAAATTTGAATATAGAAAATATCCTGGTTCAATGTGTATACTCATTATTTCATTCGTTTGTCTTTTTGTTGTGTTTACATTTAAGTTATGATACCAATATAACTTTAATTTACTTGAGCCATGTTATGTGAATCTATTGTAATATAACTTATATATATTTAACCCATTTTATGTGAATCAATACTAATATAACTTTAATATATAAAACCCATGTTATGTGAACCTATAATAATATATATTCAATTTATTTGACCCATGTTATTTGAATTTATAATATTAATATAACTTTAATTTATCTAACCTATGTTATGCGTGAATCTGTCTCCTATATAGTATTTTATCTCTTTTTTTTAAAGTTGAATGCCTCCTTGAAGTTCTTTTTATAATTTTATCCGGGTGTAATAGCGTTGACCATACGAAGCGCTAACATGTGCACACGAGCAACGTTTTTACCCTATAAAGTTACAAAAAGAAGCATTTAATTCTTTTATTATATAGATGGTGGTGATTTATATGAAATAACTCGTTTATTTCACTCTCTAGACTTTCCCCCACCGTACCCTCACTTGAGATTATACGTCAAACAGGAACGCTAAGGTTGCAAGTACCTTATTAAGTGTTCCACATATCAACAATGAATAGTCCGGATACTTTTAAAACAACTTCTTGGTTCGCAATAACTGTAAAATCTGCATCAATCTTCTCGAAATGACGATCTGCCATTTTGACACATGTGGAGCAGGATCTGACATCATTGAACCAACACAGTCTAATCATTTTCAGATAAATACAAATCAACTCCGAGGCTTTTAAACAATTTTGGAAGCTGTTTGTACTAAATGTTTCACTGCGAACCAATTGCTTTAAAGATTCTTTGGTTCTTTTCTCGCAGCTTAATTTACAAGAACATTATAAATATTATCTGCAGTTCTGACTGTAGCATTATCTGTGACAATTTCTTCAACTTTTACTGTATCATAGCCTGCATTTATATCGCTATTATCAAGCCCATTATACACTGGCTGAAATTCTTCTACTGCTAATCCTCGTCACGAGAAAGAGGTTGAATTATTTCATCATACATATACGACATACCCAAGAAAGCAGTAAACCAGAAAGCCGGAACACAAAAAAAAAAAAAAAAAAAAAAAAAAAGAAGAAAGTGCTGCAGGCTCAACGGACTCATTGAAGAATACCGAGTCTCCGTTGAACGTGTTATTGGCGAATTGAAATGCAATAAATTCTTTGGGACATATTGAAAGCTTCTTCGTCACACACTTTAAGCCATAGTAAAAGTTTGTGGTAATCATTGGTTTGTCAATCGCCGAAAACGACTTTTCAATTATTACTACAATGATTTAAGTACAATGTTTACAATAACTTAATTATTTTGAGATCGCCTCCATCATTTAAACTGTCTTACCCTCACTATATATCATCGCCACCAAAAAGTGGGTACCAACGAAGCGGAGAGAATGAGAAAAAAAAAATAAACAAGGCAAGAAATCCTTTTATTCAAACCATTTCTACTGTTTTGATGAGGTCACCACTCATGAAATGATTTTCTAATAGATATTGCTATATTGTTTATGCCGACAAGTAGCAAGCAAAGACAAGATTTTGTGTTATACTTCAAAACAGTGCACTTGGTACCAGAACATTTCGAGGTCAATCGCCCTCGGACGTCCCGCTGGCTAGATGTTCAACTGTTTTTATTCTTTTTCCAGACAAATTTTTAGATTATAATAGTGTGACATCATATTTACTGAAATTCGCTATTAAGATGGTACCAAACACCTTGACTAAAATTAATTTGGCTCGTTTTATTTTCATAAAATTTGGACAAAATATTTACTTTGACCCTTTGACAAAAATATAAAAATTTCAAAAAACTTGAACCACACACTTTTAATTATCGGAAAAAAATCATTGGATATATAGAAGTTTGACAAACACTAATTTGCTGATGTTTACTGATTTACAGTACAGCAACTTGTTTTCCAACTGTATAAAACTTGGTTACACCCGGATGTACTGGTGAGGACAGTCGTGCTTTTTTTGTTCCTTCAAAAACTCTAAATTTCAAGATCTAGGCCAGCGCATAAGCTAATCAAATGGACTGGAGTCACAGATTTTAAAGATTTTATTTGAACGGTAAAATTAATTTTTCAACAACTTCACAGATTTCAGGACAATAATGAAGATTATTCTGAATATTTTGTTCACTACAAGAGCATTGCTAACGTCGTCGGGTTGTTAGTGGCGATTAATTGTTCTCCATTGTTTTTCAGCGTTCAATTACAAAAACAATAACTGTATTACACGTATTTTGAATAACAATGTCGGACTACAAAGAATTCGATACCAAATCTATCACTGTATTGAACTCTGTACTAGCCATCGTGGCAGATCTCCAGACACAATGCGAAAAGCTTGAGCGTGAAGTTACTAGGATATCGCAACTTGAGGGAAAATTCGATTCAATAGTAACACGAATTGTAAACGTTGAACAGAAGTGCGAAATTGTGTTTAACCGGAATAAAATGATTGATGAAAATGTAGAACAAATGGGTACGGTTGTGCATAAAATTGTAGATCGCTGCAAAGAAAATATGTCGAAAATATCATTGTTAGAAGAAGTAAAAGTGATAAAGAAAACACATTTAATATAAAATGCGTCGATGAGCGATTGACAAATCCTGAGAGCGATGTCGAAGAGTTACAATGGCGATCAGTGAATAACAATATCATTATATCCGGAATAAAACAGGAGCCAAATGAGGATACAGAGAACACTGTAACGAATTTTATTCGCAAAAAACTTGGAATCGTTAAAAATATCAATTTCGTTTCAGTACATCGTTTTGGAAAGCAAATACAAAATAATCGAAGAATTATAATGACTAAATTTGTATCTTGGAAAGATAAGCAGTTAGTTATGAAGAACTGTCACAAATTAAAGAGGACAAATATTTCTGTCAGAGCACAATTTCCGGTAAAACTTGAAAAGAAGAGGAAAAACCTATATCCTGTGTTAAAGCAGGCAAAGAAAGACTGAAAGAAGGCTGTATTAGTAAGAGATAAACTTTTCATAGAAGGAGAATTATACGAACCAAACGATGACAGAGAATCAAAGTACACGGATTACAAAGAAATACAGAACAGAAACACCAACATTCTTGAAGCCGATAATTTATCTGATAGAAGTCCATTCATAAACTCAACCCTACCAACTAATATTTACCCATGGAATCGTCCGATACCAAAACAACGAAAAAGTTTAAAGCGGAACAGAATTAATTCTGACGAACCTGATTCGTAAAAAAATGCGAAGTGCATATACAATTTTATTCTACGCTAGTACTATCCTGAACTTATTTCACAAATACTAAAAACCTCTTTTTCGCCCGTATTGATAAAAGGGTTGCGGTTTTTTTCTTTGTCATATTTATTGACCAATTTAATATTTTGTACACTATATTGTGTTGTTCTTGTTGCACACAATGTGTGCCTGAGTGTATTAGTAATAAAAATAAATAAGATAGTTTATAAAAAAATTTACATGCCGTCCTTTTCAAAAATAACGATATAAGTTCAAATACCTAATTATGCATTATATTTCTGATATATCCGAGTTTACATCAGATATGAGATGTAATGTAATGTAGTCAATTTTAACACATTGAACAAATGAAAAATCAGTTTATCTTTTCTCCCAGTCATAAAATTATAATATTAAAAGATTACATTAATTAATAAGCGTTTACAATTTAAATGCGTTACATACGAAAGCGGATAAATGTTCTGACTTCCTTTTCCACTTTTGCTGTGTCTTTGACGGAGTACTTGTATGGTTAAATAACAGCTGTCCTTAGCAAAGCAAATTCAAATGATATTTCACACACATATTTTATGTAAACTAGACTAATTGAACTCTGCTAACCTTGTGAGAAAAATCTTTCTATACACACTTTATGTAAACTAGACTAATTGAACTATTATTTTTTCCGTTTTATATTTAGTTACAACACATTTATAATCTGCCGTAATAGTAGTTTGGATGTTAAACGTCCTACAAAAGGACTAAATGTTCTAAGTCGATGATCCTATTTCAGATTTTTTTTATTGAAATTAATTTAGGCACTGACCGTTCTTTTTTTTTTGTAGGCATGATGTTTTTTCTCTCGTGACAAAATTTTTTCCCGACTTAAACAAAAAAACAAGTTATTTCTCAATACCATACATCAACTAGAAAATTATTACGAAACGCAATGAATTATTCATTCACCCATTAATTTTCAATGCAAACAAAGTATTTTGTTCACTTTCTTGCTAAACAAGGAATTATTTATATGAATTTAAGATTAAAGAATATATATTAAAACAAAACTCCACCACAAAAGATGAATGGTAGGTGTTTTATTGAACTTTTGAAAATTCGCCCTTACAACAAATAAGACAACATTTGTTAGTAGTATAAAGACATATGAATAAATTAATGATAATTAGGTTAAAGTAACTATTTTTCTTTCAATACACAACATCCAATAAGGGCACGCATTGATGAGATATAAATAAAACTAACTGCATATATTTTTTGCTATATAGTTTATTTCGCATATTTGTAAGCTGGCAACGGGTTAATATTTTCAACATATCACGCTTGTTATTATCTATATCGTTATTAATATCATCTTTACATTTCATTATATTGCAAGACGCCGTACAGAAAAAAGTTGTTGTTTTGCAATTCGCCGTACAGTAAACAATTACTGTTTTTGGTCCTTTAGAAAACATCCTTTTGATAGCGAATTTCAGTAAATATGAAGTCACACTATCATAATCTAATATTGTCTAGAAAAAAGAATATCTAGCCATCGGCACGTCGGAAGGCGATTGACCTCGAAATTTTTTGGTACCAAATACACAGGTTTGAAGAATAACAAAAAAATCTTGATTTTGTTTGCTACTTGTTGGCATAAGAATTTAAAGCACTATCTGTTAGAAAATCGTTTAATAAGCGGGAACCTCATCAACGTAGTAGAAATTGTTTAAACTGAAGGATTTCTTACCTTTTATAGTTTTTTCTCCTTTGTCCCCGCTTCGTTGGTACCGAATTTCCGGTGGCGATGAAACACAGTGACTCTGACTCGTATTCTGACTCTGGTCGGAATCATACACTTATAGTAAATCTCTACTACGGCGATTAGATATACTATAGATATTAACATTCTACAATAAATAATAATGACTTTTTGTTACTTTTTATTGAGAAAAACAATTTGATTTTGGAATGCCTCGTCATATTTTTTCTGCCAATCGTACCTACGGATTCTTACGAAGTAATTATAGATCAACTTGTTGACGATGTTTTCGAAGTTAGAAGAAAAAGGAATGAAAATAAGCAAATAAATGAAAAATAACAGATGATTTGATAAATAGATTAATAAAACACAACCTAAAGCGAATGAATAAAAACTCCTTTCACAAGTCATATACATCGAAATAAACACGCCATATGTTATTTTTTTGCACCCTAGCGGTAGTGATTGTATAAAAATGTTGGAAACTATCCGTTCTATTGGTAAACAAGCTAAGGTCCCTTCAATGTACCTCCTCAGCTTAGTCAAATTTGGAATTGCTCAATAAATCATCCAATTTGCATTTTTTTCTAATTTTTCACAATCTATTTAGGTCAGTTAAGCCATTGGTGTCTGTTAAGCCTTTAAACGAAGATATTCATTTTCAATTTAAGAACACATCTGAAATCGTGCAAATAAGATGCATGAATATGAAACTTATAGAAAACTAGCCAGGAACAATATTTGGGCAATTTAAAACAGTGTAAAAAAGCATCTCATCGTAATACCGAAAAATAAGTACAGTTAATTGTAAAGCCTTTTATCGGATAATAAATAGCTTAAAGTACATCACCACTACAGTTTTCTGCCATTTGAGTTACTGTTTTCTACTATTTTAGTTGCTGTTTTCTACTTTTTGAGTTACTGTTTTTTACCGTTGAGTTACTGTTTTTTACTGTTTGAGCTACTGTTTTTACTATGTTCCTTTTTTACCGTTTAATACGAGTCTTATACTTACAACCTAAAACATTTTATGATTATTATAATTTTTCGTCAATAATGATTACATTGCCATTATCGTGTTCACCTTAGATTTGCCATTGTTGTGTTCACCTTAAATTTGCCATTATCGTGTTCGTCTTGGATTTGCCATTATCGTGTTCAGCTTAGATTGGCATTGTCGTGTTCACCTTGGATTTACCATTATTGTGTTCAACTGAGATTTGCCATTGTCGCGTTCACCTTAGATTTGCCATTGTTGCGTTCACCTTAGATTTGCCATTGTCGCGTTCACCTTAGATTTGCCATTGTCGCGTTCACCTTAGATTTGCCATTGTCGTGCTCACCTTAGATTTGCCATTGTCGCGTTCACCTTAGATTTGCCATTGTCGCGTTCACCTTAGATTTGCCATTGTCGCGTTCACCTTAGATTTGCCATTGTCGCGTTCACCTTAGATTTGCCATTGTTGTGTTCACCTTAGATTTACCATTGTCGCGTTCACCTTAGATTTGCCATTGTCGCGTTCACCTTAGATTTGCCATTGAGTAGTTGTTGTAGATTGCTGTCTGTCATATTTGTTATTCGTTTATCGTTTTGTTATAAGTCAGACCATTGTTATTTTCTTTTTTTTGAGTTGGGGCCTTTTATAACTGACTTACGATATGGGATTTTCTCATTGTTGAAGGCCATAATTGCTTAAATAGGTCGAGATCCCTACCTTTATAAAGGCACGAACACACCATTTTATTCTTTTTTTCGTATTTTTTTTTATTGTTCACACATTTGTTTCCGGCATTTTGAGCTGCAGAATACCATTTTATCCTGTCTTATGAAAAGGTATTTATTTTCAGTTCTTATGCGGTAAAGTTATTTATCTTTCATTATGCTCTAGCCGCCTTCAAAAAAATCAAATTGCAGTCTTGAAAATTTTAAAAACAGAGAGGTGTGTTTGAAAACAAGATAACCACGTGCTGCTGTAACTGTTACTGCAATTGCAAGTCTTTCAATTATATCATTTTATTAGACACAATATCAAAGTCTTATTCGTGAAAAAAGTACTACAAAAAATATGTCGGGCGAATATGCTCACCACTACCCTCTTTCAGACCACTCCTTTTAATTTAAACCAAACAAAAATACTTGAAAATAAAAAGCTGTATTTTCTATCTTGAAAATAAAATTGTATTTTTTCCGTTTTATATTTGGTTACAACACATTGATAGTCTGCCGTAATAGTAGTTTGGATGTTAATTGTAAAGCCTTTAATCGGAAAACTAACAGCTTAAGGTACATCACCACTACAGTTTTCTGCTATTTGAGTTACCGTTTTCTACTGTTTTAGTTACTGTTTTCTACTTTTTGAGTTACTGTTTTTTACCGTTTGAGTTACTGTTTTTTACTGTTTGAACTACTGTTTTTACTATGTTCCTTTTTACCGTTTAATACGAGTCTTTATACTTACAACTAAAACATTTAATAATTATTGTAATTTTCATCAATAATGATTACATTGCCATTATCGTGTTGTAGATTTGCCATTATCGTGTTCTAGATTTCATTATCGTGTTTTAGTTATTGTCGTGTTCACCTTAAATTCGTTCGTTTATCGTTTTGTCATAAGTCAGACCATTGTTATTTTCCATTTTCGTGTTTGGGGATTTATAATTGACGTTTACGATATGGGATTTTCTCATTGTTGAAGGCCATTATTGCTTAAATAGGTCGAGATCCCTACCTTTATAAAGGCACGAACACACCATTTTATTCTTTTTTTGGGAAAAAGGGGACGAGTATTTTTTTTTCATTGTTCACTTAACACATTTGTTTCCGGCATTTTGAGCTGCAGAATATTCATTTTTATCCTGTCTAATGAAAAGGTATTTATTTTCAGTTCTTATGCGGCAAAGTTATTTATCTTTCATTATGCTCTAGCCGCCTTCAAAAAAATCAAATTGCAGTCTTGTAAATTTTAAAAACAGAGAAGGTGTGTTTGAAAACAAGATAACCATTTGCTGCTGTAACTGTTACTGCAATTGCAAGTCTTTAAATTATATCATTTTATTAGACACAATATCAAAGTCTTATTCGTGAAAAAAGTACTACAAAAAATTTGTCGGGCGAATATACCCCGCTCACCACTACCCCTCTTTCAGACCACTCCTTTTAATTTAAACCAAACAAAAATACTTGAAAATAAAAAAGCTGTATTTTTCTATCTTGAAAATAAAAATTGTATTTTTTTCCGTTTTATATTTGGTTACAACACATTGATAGTCTGCCGTAATAGTAGTTTGGATGTTAATTGTAAAGCCTTTTATCGGAAAACAAATAGCTTAAAGTACATCACCACGACAGTTTTCTGCTATTTGAGTTACTGTTTTCTACTGTTTTAGTTACTGTTTTGGATTTTTGAGTTACTGTTTTTACCGTTGAGTTACTGTTTTTACTGTTTGAGCTACTGATTTTACTATGTTCCTTTTTGACCGTTTAATACGAGTCTTATACTTACAACCTAAAACATTTTGCCATTATAATTTTCATCAATAATGATTACATTGCCATTATCGTGTTCACCTTAGATTTGCCAATATCGTGTTCACCTTAGATTTTCCATTATCGTGTTGACCTTAGATTTGCCATTGTCGTGTTCACCTTAAATTTGCCATTATCATGTTCACCTTAGATTTGCCATTATCGTGTTCACCTTAGATTTACCATTGTCGTGTTCACCTTAGATTTGCCATTGTCGTATTCACCTTAGATTTGCCATGCCATTATCGTGTTCACCTTAGATTGGCATTGTCGTATTCACCTTGGATTTACCATTATCGTGTTCACCTTAGTTATGCCATTATCGTGTTCACCTTAGATTTGCCATTATCGTGTTCACCTTAGATTTGCATTGTCGTGTTCACCTTGGATTTACCATTATCGTGTTCGCCTTGGATTTGCCATTATCGTGTTCGCCTTGGATTTGCCATTATCCTGTTCGCCTTGGATTTGCCTTTATCGCGTTCGCCTTTGATTTGCCATTATCTTGTTTGCTTTGGATTTGCCATTATCGTGTTCGCCTTGGTTTTGCCATTATCGTGTTCACCTTCGATTTGCCATTATCGTGTTTGCCTTGGATTTGCCATTGTCGTGTTCGCCTTGGTTTTGCCATTATCGTGTTCGCCTTGGATTTGCCTTTTTCGTGTTCGCCTTTGATTTGCCATTATCGTGTTTGCCTTGGTTTTGCCATTATCGTGTTCACCTTCGATTTGCCATTATCTTGTTTGCTTTGGATTTGCCATTATCGTGTTCGCCTTGGATTTGCCTTGATCGTGTTTGCCTTTGATTTGCCATTATCTTGTTCGCTTTGGATTTGCCATTATCGTGTTTGCCTTGGTTTTGCCATTGTCGTGTTCACCTTAGATTTGCCTTTGAGTTGACGTTTAGAAAGAAGTTTAACCTCAAATAATAAATGTTCATATGAATTGGATTTTGAAATATTGAAAATTAATTAGAATCAATAAAACTAAAATGTCTCCGACCTCTGACCTCAAACCTTTCTTTAAAATCTATCTGACAGTAGCAAACCTTAACTGAATTATTCTTTAATATCTTAAAACAATGTTATTCTGCTCTCAAAAGCATCAATAAATTATTACCCTGCACCTAACACACTTGTAAACATATGAATTTATCTTTATATATAAATGTATATATATATATAATAATAAACTATTTATTAGGAGAAAAACGAGCTAGTGATATCGATTGAGATAATACATTATGAAGCAATAGTATTGAAACATGAAGATATATAAACTACCATAGTTGATGTTTTTTTTTAAAAGAAGTTGCGTACTCATAACTCGATATATTGAATTAATGCGATGTTTACAATTGAGTATAAAACAAACTATCCACCAGAGATCAAATAAAGTTGATAGAAGCAATCATAGGTCACTGCACGGCCTTCAATAATGAGAAAATCTCATACCGTATTGTCGGCAATTAAAGGCCTCGTTTATCACTCCCACGGACCGTCCATTCTGTGATTGGTATCTGGTATTTAGTCTTTGAAACTTAATTGTAATTTGCTTTGAACTAACTTTCTTTAACTGCGAGTACTCTTAGATCGGCACTTTGTTTCTTTTATCTTTTGTTTTATCTGTTTGTGCTTCATGCATATATGATGAAACTTTTTCAATTGATTTTTACAGTTTGTTCTTATGTTGTGCTGTCACAGGTTCTTATGTTGTGCTGTTATACCACTGTGTTCTTATGTTGTGCTGTTATACCACTGTGTTCTTATGTTGTGCTGTTATACCACTGTGTTCTTATGTTGTGCTGTTATACCACTGTGTTCTTATGTTGTGCTGTTATACCACTGTGTTCTTATGTTGTGCTGTTATGTCACTGTCACAGGTTCTCATGTTGTGCTGTTATACCACTGTCACAGGTTCTCATGTTGTGCTGTTATACCACTGTCACAGGTTCTCATGTTGTGCTGTTATACTAGTACCACTGTCACAGGTTTTCATGTGATGTTATGTTACTGTCACAGGTTCTTATGTTGTGCTGTTATACCACTGTCACAGGTTCTTATGTTGTGCTGTTATACCACTGTCACAGGTTCTCATGTTGTGTTGCTATGCCACTGTCACAGGTTCGCATGATGTGCTGTTATGCCACTGTCACAGGTTCCTATGTTGTGTTGTTCTGTTATACCACTGTCACAGGTTCTCATGTTGTGCTGTTATACCACTGTCACAGGTTCTTATGTTGTGCTGTTATACCACTGTCACAGGTTCTTATGTTGTGCTGGTATACCACTGTCACAGGTTCTTATGTTGTGCTGGTATACCACTGTCACAGGTTTGGAGAAGGTTTAGCATTTTTAAACACGTTCAACTCTTCACATTGTGTTTGTCCCAAGTTAAGAGCCTGTAGTTAGGAGTTGTAGTTAGTTGCTGTCTGCTGTTTTTGTTTTTTGATTATTGTTTAAGAATAAATATGTAAATACAGTACCGCTGTAGTTTGACTGTGTGACTACACAACTATGTAGTACTGGGTCAGTACTGCTGTAGTTTGACTGTGTGACTACATAAATATGTATTACTGGGTCAGTTCCGCTGTAGGGTGACTGTGTGACTACATAAATTTGTACTACTGGGTCAGTTCCGCTGTAGGATGACTGTGTGACTACATAAATATGTACTACTGGGTCAGTTCCGCTGTAGGGTGACTGTGTGACTACATAAATATGTACTACTGGGTCAGTACCGTTGTAGGTTGACTGTGTGACTATATAAATATGTACTAATTGGTCAGTACCGCTGTCGGTTGACTGTGTGACTACACAAATACGACTCGTACAGTAGTCAGGGTTTCGTAGCTAGGATGATTTATAATATACATTTTTTCTTCGGCATATGATTTCTATAACCTCCTTGGAATCAATTCACTTCTTTTACTTGCGATTGACGTGAAATACAATTTCATATATCACGATAAATAATGGTAGAAACAATCTGAATATTGTTATTATTTGTAATCTTTTGTGCAAAATATGTAATCTTCTTATTGCTTATTATTCTATATAGAAAGTTATATGTATCACACAGACGAATACTTCGGGCAATAGTTGATTGGAAAATTTAATTTTTCGGAATTAAAATGTAGCAGTGAAGATAAATACTCGTTTGCCTATGAAAGCATCACGTTGAATAAGATGAAAAGTGACAATAAATTAACAGAATGGTTCACCAGAATATCTATAAACCTCTCTGTTTACTTCAGGTTTTAGTTAACTTACTGCTACTTCTAAAATATCTCCAAAAGCTTTCTATAAAAGTGCTAGAATGATAAATCTAGTTACAACGCATGCACATATCTCATTCCGCTAATCTGTTCAGATGTATTATTTTATTGAAATATATGTAAGACAAGAAGAAATCGTTGAATTAAGAAAGCAAATCCGATCCGGTTTCTGTTCAAGCTAATCACTTTATTGACTATCTTTGAAATTAATAGAGCTTTAGATCAGTATAATAACACACAATTATACAGGAAAATCAAATAGATTGCACTGGTAATGGCTTTCAATGACAGCTTACATAGACGATGGATGAAAGTGATGATCTAAAATTAAATGTGGAGATTAAATTATTAAAACGGATTTCATGACAGCGTACAACCAAACTGCATAATTGTTGCAGAGTATTAAATATTCATCCGTAAAATTAAAGTTCTTATTTTATCATTGAAGTGACATCAGTCAAATTTACAAGTCCGGGTCTTTACAACTCTTTTGTTGGTAACTAAATTCTAACTCTAGGCCCACAAAGCTTAAAGTCCTACTGAATAAATACATTTGCTATTATTGAAGATTCGACTGCAATTTATAAAATGATTTTTCCTTAAGGATTATGTAATAGTGTCTAATCAAGTTAATACATTTATACATTCTAGGTAAATTTGATCAAACGTTAACTTAAAAGGTAAACTATGTTTTGGCTCGGAAAGCATTAGGATTCTAAATTTGATAAGTTAGTGTGAAAAAGCTACAGTATAATATCACTAGATTTGTAAATCAATAAAACTATGTCCTCATGTTTCATGCATTCAGTTGAAGAAGAAAGTCGCAAGTTAACGAAAGCAAGGGGTTTAAATATCAAGTGTGTGTGTGTGTGTGTGTGTGTGTGTGTGTTGGACATAAGAATTATTAAATCAATAAAATTCAGGCGTTGGGCTAATTATGAATTGTGTGATATATGATATTAAAAACATAGGAATAAGACGCGTTCTGTTATAATAATTGAATGCTGAATAATCAATTGTTGCTAGCTTAACGTTCAGTGGCAAATATTTGATGAATTTTGGAACGAGAGCTAATAAACAATAAATCCAATATGACTATTTTGCATAGTGAAGTGACTGGTATTAAGTACTGAGGTTAGTTTTTCTCATTGTTGAAGGCCGAGCGGTTGTCTATAATTGCTCACATTTCCTTCATTTGAACTTTGGTGGATAGTTGCTTCTGTGGCAATCATACCACATTTCCTGATTTTTTTAATTTAAACTGCGACTGGAAAAGAGGGATGTTGGATGCAGTCAGAAATTTAGTCTTGCATCTCACTGAAATTATTACAAGGATTACTATATCTTGCAGTGAGCGTGACATTCTACCTACAAGTGGAATGCACGTGACGTCCCAATTCCGAACTAGATTCATGTGTGATGGTCGGAATGCAGGCTGTGGCACATGGTGCGCAACGTTATCTGTTGTTAGATTTTATATATTCTGTTACGGTTCATCAAGTCATGTTAGAATTTATATATTCTGTAACGGTTCATCGAGTCCAGTTTTATACTTTGCAAGCAATATAAATTGATGATAGAAAATGACGCTGTATATGTAATCGTTGTAAATCTGAATGCGACCAATTAGTGTCTTGTTAATTGGCATATTAATTCAGTGGTGAAGATGCGTTTTAAACTAATAATTCCAGTATACTGTAAATTCAGAAATCTGCGTGTGCATATAGTTTTACGATTGTTCAACAATTGGAAAGAATGCATTCAAATTATTGAGATTTCAGTAATATATTTTTTTTTGCTAATACTATTCCTTCGCTTTATTCGAAATGATAAAAAAAAACATATTAATTTTCTCGTCATTTCGGGGCCTTTTACAGCTTATCATGCGGTATGGGTTTTGCTCATTGTCAATCCTCCAACTATCCCGATTATTACACCACCACGACACCTACCTTTCTTACATTACCATATATATATCATATACATGTTTCCTCATTAGAAAACTTCCAGTTAAAATTCCAATAAATTTAGAATATAATTCCAACTCAAAAGAAATTGCTTATTATATCTTCAGTTAACATTTGCATTACAAACAACAAATTGCATGTAAAACATCGATATGTAAATATTACATTGATTACAGCTTAATTTGATTAATAGACACGAGAAATCAATTAATATGTCCGATTGATGTTTGCTATTATCAACAACAGAAAGATTGTCATCTTATAGTCATGTCTTTTTACCGATCAATTCCCTCGATAATGAACAATTATAATAATCAAGGAGATCGCAAGTAACATCCAAAATACATCAGAAAAGAGGGGGTAGGGGTACAATGGAAAGATTATTATCTAATAGTCATGTCTTTTTTCCGATCAATTCCCGCCATAATGAACAATTATAATCATCAAGAAGATCGTAACATCCAATATACATCAGGAAAGGGGGACATCACATGTTAATTAGGTGTGGGGCTTGTGGCAGTCCAGCTTACTCACTTAACGTTCTCTTATCTATATATGTTGTATCGGTCAATTCCATATACTAGTAACTAAATGGCAATCTCACTTGTTCTGAGCAAACCGAAACATAAATAGAAACAATACCTAACGTTGATGACGTAAAGGTGGTTTTACATAGGTTATTCTAGTGAAAAGTATTTTTTAATATTGTTTTCCATCTTTTGTTCTGCTTGAGTATCATTTAAGATTTTTTTATCAAGCTAGGATTGTGTGAAAGACAAGTTTAGAAAAAATATCAGTAAGACGCAGAGTTTAAACGACTTGAATAGTTGTAACTAATAAGCGATGCAAAGATCGAGACAACGCACAACTATAAAACACTATAATTAATCTTGGAAATTCAATTAATGTGTCTTGAAGGACCAGACAAGATTGAGCGAACATTGACAAATGTTTCTGTGTTCTCTGTGGAGTTTGATTTATTAGTTCCGGACTGTGACTGCTGAATTGTCTAAAGTAGAAACCATATAACCGATACAGATATACATAGTACATTAACCGGATGACGGCTTTTGTCTCGATTGTTAAGGTGACAAACCGTGCAACAGATATAATGTTGGTTCCCGTAGATTGGAAAATCATCGACGGTGTCGCCAAGAGAATAAATTATTTAACGTCAAATTATAGTAAAAGCTGGCAAATAATGAATAATTTATAATGTTTCTTTTTTTGTATTTTGTTTGTGATATTTACATACATTTATATTGATAATTATATTTTTCGAAAAAAGGCAATTTTAAAAAGTATACATAGAACGCCTACACGGATAGATTCAAACAATCAATTTCTAATAAACAGGACACCTATTAGAGCTTTCTTACAAATTGACGAAAGGTACGAACGAACGTAAGGGGCGTGTATTTCATTTCCACGATAACATTTGGAGTCTATATTTTATCCTGAAAAAATGAGATTTTTTCTTAATGAATTGTATTCTACACAATTGAAGCATTTCACAAATAAAAAACGCATGTTGTATCTGAAATAAACGAAAAATGTTTAAAGTACACTTACGTCCGATACGTTGTTTATGTTCATCACGATAACACACATTTGCGCGGGAATTTTCAAGCATGAATTTTAAAACGTAAATACAATTTACAAATTGTTTAATGAAATTCTTGAAGTATATTACTTTAAATTGAAACACAAAATTCACAATTATTTTAATATTTATCAGTTTAAGGCTATGCTAATTCGCCTGACAACAAATCTGTTCGTCGCTTTGCCAATCCTGCACACAACTCAACAATTGAACTGAGTTTCCATCTTGGATGACGAAACAGGCTGCCAATTACTTTAAATGTTTTAATTTCCTTAATAACATGTTCCACATACACTCTACGGTTTCTGTGTAAATGTTAAATTTCCTTCGAAATCTTTTCTCAGCCCTTGTTTGTCTTATAATTTCAACAGATTTGAAGGGTGTTACTAGTGGATATCCATTTGGATAAATACTGTCAGCCAAGATGTAACACTGTGGTGGAAAATCAAGTGCATCCCCGGATCCAATCAGGCCTATACGATGATATGCGTTAGCATCATTGTCATGTCCGAGAAACCCTGAGTGGATATAACAGATGTTTTGTCGTTGTCACAGATAACCTGCAAACATAATAAATGGATGTAGTTTTAATTTATTCGTCAAAATGGAGAAAAATCCTATTGTATGGCATGTTTATTGTTATTTAAACGTTATACATTAAAGATTATTCATTCAACATTGAAGATGACCTTAACCTTGTAATTGATTGATCTGACATTCCTTTCCGCTTGAACGCATTTGACGGTTAACGGTCTGCTCGATTACTGAAATAGTGATATATACAGTATTCGTTGTCGCACAAATTACAACCTGAATGATCAATGGTAAGTGATGAAAACAATTATTGAATTTATTTCGATATTAATTCTGTCATCTTTTATTTATTGTGTAACATATGGCAATATATCATTTCATTGGCGGATCCTTGTGGGGGCAGGTTCGGGTTCGGGGGTTGGAACCCCCCTTTTTTTGGCCGATCAATTCCTTTGAATGGGAGCATATAGCTGGAACCCCCCTCCCTTTATAAAATGGCTGTATCCGCCCCTGCATTTCCACAGGCGCTTTGATTCTTAGTATGGATAGTAAAATTGGGTATTTTCTCTGGGTCGTTTAAATCACTCGAAACTAGGTGAGACATGCACAACAGTGATAGATATGTATTATAAATATAGAAAATTGTATATTTTAATCAACATTTTTTTATCTGTATCATATACCCAAGCGCCAGTGGTCATTTTGTCATAGGTGGAGAGTTGTCTCATTGGCAATCTATCCCACATCTTCTTGCTTTTATAGTATGGTGGAAATGATAACCCCCATCAACGTCTAAAACGCGATCATGGTGTCTTTTTGAATACAATAGATTTGCCAATGAGGATTTTTCTGTAATGCAAGCATACCTGAGTATGGATACAGTGGTATTTTCTGTGGCCACTATAGAAATCCTGCTGCGGTTCTGTTGAGGAATCAGGATCTCGTGCGATGTTCCATCAATCATGCCAACCACACTGGGCATCTCTGGCCATTTTCCTCTGCGGTTTAGCCATTCCTGTCTAGTTGGCCACCGAACGTTGGGGCACATATCTCCACAAAATAATCCACATTTTTTAATAATTAGGCCAACAGTTGCAATACTGATACCAAAACTCATAGACAGAAGAGTATACGTGGGTATTGTCTCAACCAAATAAGTGTCAATAAAATTCGATTTTGAACTGAAGTAATTTCTTTTCCATGCAAGTTGAGGTTTTGAGAAACGTCGATGACGATGTTCTGAAAAGAAGTGGTCGATTCTCCGGTAAGTATCCAAAATTCATACGGTCGCTGAATAACAACAGCGTAAACATCATTTACGATAAATTCGTCTCCATCAGCGTTATCTAAAATTCTACTTCTAATACTGAAATTATAGAGAATCGGTGGTCTTCTTCTAGAAATCAAATACTGCCTAAAGTTTTGTAACAAAATAAGAAAGTACATATCATCATTAGCGTTGAACAGTGGAGGTGGACATGCGGTAAGCGATTTATATCTCATATAAGTCATCAAAATTACCATAAAACTTCTGCGTTGTTGTTCATTCATTGTATTTGCTTATGTAACTTATAAGTTTATCAATCAGACAGACCTTTTTACCTATATGTATATCAAATGTTGGTTTCGCGCACGATTTCGTGCAAACGTTGTGTTCGATTGGTCAGCACATACATGTATCATATAGCATTCAATTACAACTAATGGCAGGGCGTACACATATAGACATTTCTCAGATTGAGTTGACAGCAATAGTTAAAGGTTATAGACAATTTGGTAACAACTGGGGATCCGTGTTAGCAGACGTAAAGAACAGCGCTAATTTACCCATGGCAGCCGCACAACTTTACAAGGACGGCAAAATGGAAAAGCTGAAAAGACGCATGAGCGACCAAATAAAGAAGGTTTCAAGGGACAGTTATGTGCCAGCCAACGACGAAATAGCCACATTGATACAGGAAATCAAACAAAACAATACCAGATGCCAGCAGAAAGGGCACCCTTAGAAAAGAAACAGCCGGTAATTTAATTTATTAAGTGAAACAATATAAATCGCTTTATCAATCAAATTTAAAGATTTTACATACATACAAAACTCTTTCCATGTAATTCTACGACAAAATTTTGTTATCTGCACATTTGATTTGTCCTTGGACTTGTGTGTTGTTATCTAAATGTGTCACAAAGGCCACCCAGAAAGAACTATCTGTTTATGTTTCGGCAACCTGACCCTTGTGATAATACTTTAAGGTCTGGTCACCTTTTTGTTTTGCATTTGATTATATTTTAGTGTCATTTACGTTTTATGTGAAAATCAAGACAAAATTAAAAGAGAAATTTGTTTAAGATAATATAATTGCAAACATTTTAATGTGAATGAACAAAATAAGCATTTTCCAAAGTGTTTCAATGTCTAAACAGCAACCCCCTTTTCAAAAAAAAAAAACCGAGAAAAAAAACAGAAAAAAGAGACGTACTGATTGGAAATAGTAAATATGAATTATATTGAAAATTAAGCAAAGATTTTACAAATAAATCCATATACCTGATTATATAGAATGTAAATAAATCCTAGATTACTCAATAGTTTATGTTGTGCTAGGTTTTTTTTTTGTTGTTTACAAACATTCGAGTGCACCTTACAATGTTTTATTTTAAAACTTGTTTTAGGGGGGAATAATTGCTCTAGATTCATGCAGAAATCTTTAAATATTAAGTATAGAAATAACAGTATAAGAGATCATGCGGTAAGGCTGTACATTTGTAAAATGTTCATATGGTATGCATTTAAAAATATTAAGGATACATAATGCTTAAGGTGCTCTGTACACGCAAAATGTGAAATAACGGAAAACTTTACCGTTATAATTATGAGTCGAAAAAACATGCTTGTGTATAACAAATAATAGTGAGAAAGATGTTTTAACTATATGTGTGCTAATTTATATTCCAGTTAAAGACAGTTATACCTCCAGCAGTTGATGTCCGGCATCAGATTGTGGATGTCGAATATCAAGATTTGCCAGACTTGCACGCTGATAAGGCAGACGCACATGATAATGATGTCATCCGCGTTGACAATGTCGCACCAGAGAACAATATACCAGCACACGACACTGTACTAGGAGAAGTTAATGTACCAGCAGCGGCAAATGTACCAACAGTGGTAAATATACCAGCAGTGGCAAATGTACCAGCAGTGGTAAATGTACCAGCAGTGGTAAATATACCAGCAGTGGCAAATGTACCAGCAGCGGCAAATGTACCAGCAGTGGTAAATGTACCAGCAGTGGCAAATGTACCAGCAGTGGCAAATGTACCAGCAGTAGCCAATGTACCAGCAGAGGACAATGTAGCTGGGGAACAGAAAGACGAGGAAGAGCCCCCAAAGAAAAAAAGAAAATCGGTCAGCGAACTAGCAAGAGAGTCGTATGAACAATATTTATCGGGCTTAGAAAGAGGGCGAGAACTTGAAACGAAGATGCTACAATGTATGGACAAATTTATGAACAATTAAAATACAGTTAGCAATAAAAGTTTGATTAAAAATATTATTATCCGTTTGTGAACGACAATTTCAGTTTGAGGTCATGTGGTTATCGGTTTCTTTTTAGCAATAATATGCAAGTTTCCCATTTTTATAAGAAAAAGTCATGGAAAAAAAAAATATTTTGTTATTTTTTTTCATTGATTAAACAAAAGACCGAACTGAGGTTAATTCAAAAAGTGAGACAAAACAAAATAAGTATGAAATTATACTGTTTCTAACTATTCTCCAAATTATTTGCACGGTTTGTCTTTACTGACAGTTATATCTAATTCGTCAGTTAATGCAAAATGGCATAACTAATTTGTTCTCATTCTTTAAACGTGACTAATTGGTTTTAAATTGCTAATTATTGTTGATCGATCAGTGGTGGATTTGTTTATACATGTTTTCCTGGTTTGAACACAAGCAAGGACGCTGGTGCCACATGTGAAGCATCATCTGCTTACCCTCTGAGTACCGTCGATCACCCCAGTTTTCGTTTGGGTTCGTATTGCTCTGTTTTTAGTTTGTGTTTTCTTACCTGTTTTTTTTGTCTTTTGGTTTTTTCCATGGGTGTTTGTCAATTTGTTTTCGACTTGTGAGTTTAAATGTCCCTTTGATATATTTCACCCAGTATCGTTCACACACACACACACACACGCAATTTTTTTAAAACAAGTAGTTAGATATAAGATAAATGTCCAGGAGACAAATAGCCAACAAACAAAGATATGGAAATGAAGATCAACGAAAATATAATTGCTGTAATCTCTTTAATATTAACGTACTATTTTATATATGTGCCATACTACATGTATATAGAAAGTTTCAAATGGTCAAAAACAAAAGGCGAACAAGCACCCAGTTATACTGAGAAAAAAAGTGTTTCAGAAATTTTAACGGTCTCTCTCTGGCTAAGTGTTGAACAGAAATGACCGGGAGGAGATCAAAATAAGATACTTGAAATGTGTCTGCAATGTGGATATATTAGTTAGATATAGGAAAATGTGGTATGAGTGCCAATGAAACAACTATCCATCCAAATAACAAATATAAAAGTAAACTTTTATAGGTCAAGGTACGGCCTTCAATACGGAGCCTTGGCTCCCACCGAACAACAAGCTATAAAGACCCAAAATTACTAATGGAAAACCAACGGTCTAATCTATATACAAACGAGAAACGAGAAACACGTATGAACTACATAAACAGACGACAACTACTGTACATCAGATTCCTGACTTAGGACAAAATAAGATCTACAATTTTTTTCGGGATGTTGGGAGCCAAAATACTTTAATAAATACTATTTTCTTGGTATATTTTTAACTGGAAAGAAGTACTTGGAGGGGGCCTATGTTATGAATTCAATTTCCCACCTCCCCTTTCCTAGTTAGCATTTTGTTTTATCCTCGTTTGCGCATACGTTTTAAAACCTATCATATCACATAAAATTAACATTTCACATGTATCGTTGCATGCAGTGTAATTGTCATTAAAAGAAATACATTGGGAAGCAACGCATTTTATAGCCAATGCCCGGAGCCAATGGCTATTTTGAGATTGCACACGTGTAAAAATATTGTCATAAGCTTTCAAAAGTCAATCATTATTTAATGATAAACATTTAAATGCAAGGCGCAAGCCAGGCCGACTGTTCAAGGGCTGTTTAGCCAGTCAAGGTCGTTCAAAACTTTCATCGTCGTCAAAAGTCAAAATAAAGGATCCTCAAATGGGTCTTACGTATGATTCGTCAATCATACGTACCTTTCGTCAATTTGTAAGAAAGCTCTATTTAATAACAGTTGTAGTTAACAATACGTAACATATTTGTAGATACTCAAGCGTAAACAGTTTGTTATTCTTGGTACTCAGGCGTTGTTATTCTTGGTAATTTTCATACGAGTTCAGGTCACTAAATATTTTAGTTGGTTTGTTTAAAACTTGCATAAGTATTTCTCCTATACCGATGTAATGACAGATAGAACATGTGTTGGTAAAACAAGGTCAACTTTTAAATATGTATAAATGATTGTTTTTTTCATGTGTTTTGTTGTGTTTACACCGTTAGTTAGAATTATTTGTTGATTGTCCTGGACTAGGAGGAAGAAGGTTGTGGTTGACTTTTCAATATCTTAGTATTTGTTTTTAGAGAATTCCATGTTAATGACATATCTTTTATAGTTTCTGTAAATTAAAAGTTATTCTCATTTTTTTCGACAGGGATCAGTTTGGTAATGACGTCTTTCACAAAATCCATTGGATGTTGGACGTGTACTGATTGATATTTCAGTATTAGATACATCATTTTTTATTAGTTGTTATTTGCTTTGAATAAGCTGTCAATAACTGCAAGTACTCTCAGATCTGTACTTTGTGTGTCTTTGTTGTTGTTTGGGGTGTATTAATACCGGTCTGTGTTTTTGATAGATGTTTTTCTTCTTTGTATCGATTTGATGAGTTAAGCCCTTTTCAACTGATTTTTATAGTTTGTTCTTATGTTGTTCTTTAACATACCTGTTCCAGATTAGGGGAGGGCTGAGCGCTCACAAACATGATTAACCCCGCCTCATGCTTTATGTACCTGTCCAATGCCTGGAGCCTGTAGTTCAGTGGTTGTCGTTGGTTCATGTCTGTCATATTTGTTTTTTCGTAAATTGTTTTGTTATATATTTGGCCGTTAGTTTTCTCAATTGAAATGTTTCACATTTTTCATGTCGAGGTCTTTTATAGCCGACTATACGGTATGAGTTATTCTCATTGATGAAGGCCGTATGGTTGCCTATAATTGCTTTCATCTACTTAATTTGAACTTTGGTTGATAATTGTCTCATTGGAAATCATACCACGTCTCCTTATTTTTATATAGAGGTTACAATCTATTGTCGAAAACCCGTATGCTGATCTCTGCATTTTTTGGTTTTTCTGTTTATTTTGGTTCCTGTGTACATGACGTATACACCTAGATCTCTTTTTATTTATATCCATCTCTTTCTGTGCGGTTCTATTAATAAATATAACAAGCAAGCCTTCTCCTTATCTTATACTGAAGTGAAATAATGGAACACATGTGTAAGTTCCGGTCTCGTGTATGGTCACGACCATATGCGTATATACTAATATGGTCCGACCATACGCGTATGGTTAGAGTTATTAACATGATGACCGTTGAAAAGGTGTCCAATAAATTAAGAGATTATAAAAATTAAAGTTTGACTTATCATATAGTATACGTAGTCATAGGAACATCATTAAAGAAATACAGTGAATTTTACCAACAAGTAAGAATTATAGTGAATTTGACCAACAAGTAAGAATTACAGTGAGTTTTACCAACAAGTGAGAATTACAGTGAGTTTTACCAACAAGTAAGAATTACAGTGAGTTTTACCAACAACTAAGAATTACAGTGAGTTTTACCAACAAGTAAGAATTACAGTGAGTTTTACCAACAAGTAAGAATTACAGTGAGCTTTTTTTAACAACAAGTAAGAATTACAGTGAATTTTACCAACAAGTAAGAATTACAGTGAGTTTTACCAACAAGTAAGAATTACAGTGAGTTTTTTTACCAACAAGTAAGAATTACAGTGAATTTTACCAACAAGTAAGAATTACAGTGAATTTTACCAACAAGTAAGAATTACAGTGAGTTTTACCAACAAGTAAGAATTACAGTGAGTTTTTTTTACCAACAAGTAAGAATTACAGTGAATTTTACCAACAAGTAAGAAATACAGTGATATTACCAACAAGTAAGAAATACAGTGAATTTTACCAACAAGTAAGAATTACAGTGAATTTTACCAACAAGTAAGAATTACAGTGAGTTTTACCAACAAGTAAGAATTACAACAAGTAAGAATTACAGTGAATTTTACCAACAAGTAAGAATTACAGTGAGTTTTACCAACAAGTAAGAATTACAGTGAGTTTTACCAACAAGTAAGAATTACAGTGAGTTTTACCAACAAGTAAGAATTACAGTGAGTTTTACCAACAAGTAAGAATTACAGTGAGTTTTACCAACAAGTAAGAATTACAGTGAAATATTTGTTACATGCTCATTATCGATTAGTCCTTACGAAGTACGATCTGTGAATGACATGAACTGATTATCCTTACGAAGCACGATCTGTGAATGACATGGACTGATTATCCTTACGATGCACGATCTGTCGATGAAATGAACTAACAACAATAGAAAATGAAAGGATATGGAGTAAATGTACATGGGACAAAATCGCACACAATACATAGAAAGCATAGAAAATTATCAATGAACAGGGCTTTTATTCCTGTCCTTCATTTCAAGTCAATTTCTTAACCCACAGGGCGTTGGTCATAAAACCGTCTTTCTTTTTTTTAAATTTGTTGTGTTTTAATTTATTTTTATTAAAATAAAAATTCTTAAAAATTTCAAATTGTGTGTTCTTACTCCTATCCTTTTAAGAATTGAATTCTTCTTTTTAGTTTTATTTGGGTGTAAAAGCATTGGCTAAAGCACATTTTGTATGAAGCGCAGATTCTCGTTCTAAAAATATGCACACGATCAACGCTTTTACACCCTATAAAATTATAAAAAGAAACCTTCAATTCGTTTAATTACATTTTAAAGCTACAACCATGAAATTAATAGTAGTGTCAAGCTTTTCTTATGATTTTCTATGCATTGTGTTAACATTGTAACGAATAGCACTTTCCCTTATTTCAAGTTCTGCCTGTTTTAATTTAAATTCATCTTCATTTTCTTTTATCTTCTCCATCTCTAACCTTTCCTTCATTTCAAGTTCTGCCTGTCTTTCTTCTTTTTCTTTTTCCAGTTGTTTTAATTTAACTTCGTTTTTCAATTATTTTTCCAATTGTTTTAATTTAAGTTCATGTTCTAATTCAAGCTGTTTTAATTTGAAAGCATCAACATTTTCGACCTTGAGTTCAAAAGCCTCTTCACCAAAAATTCTTGAGTCAACTAAATTGTCTATAACTAAATCTTTAATAATTTGTTTTCTTATAAATCCTCTAAAATCTATTTGTAGATGTTTAGCAAGCAACACTTGTTCTTCTTTCTTTAGTTTATCAAACCAATTCAGATCAGGCGTTTCCAAATTTTACCGGCATCAAATGACATTTTGTAGAATTTTGTTGGCTAATTCTAATTCTATAAATACAGAAAAAAAATTAATCTCATATTAACGTTCTCCCGGACGAGCCCCCAGTTTCTGTTACGGCCAGAAAATACCTTTTAATTGTAGCCAACAAAAAACACAAATCAATAATAAAATTTAACAAGATTTATTATATACAAGTTTACAAGAAATATTATACAAATTGAAATGTCAACTTAACTGTTAAAATATATGTCCGATCCTTTGTCTTTTCTTTATCCGGAATTCTTCTCTTCACTGTTGCGGGAATCCAAACAGAATATTATGTCCAATAAGTCACAATCTAGTATGATGTAGTTAACGTAAATTAAAGCGTCAATCCAACATCTGAGAACACAAGAATGTTAATGTCTAATCTCAAAGTTTAACTTTAGTGTCTGTATATATATAGTTGTCACTGAAATTTTCAAGAACACTATAGAAAAGAAACTCCTAGAAAACTGTAGAACGGAAACTTATAGAATACGGTAGAAGTTAAAATTACACATCGTAGATTATGATCATTCTGGAATCATTATGTAAGTCAAATAGAAAGTTCTAATCATTCCATCAGTATCTATGATTGTTCCAGTGATTTCTAAACTGCACAGTTATAACATTATTTTGTAAACAACTACAAGTATTATGTAAATATATTATACATGCTATAAGGCCACACAAAACAAAATAGGCCAAGATAAATAAATATAATAATTACAATATCATAACAGAATAATAGTAAGATATGAATATGAGCAATAATACATCAATTAAATTAAAATAAGTTAGAAAAAAACTATGTATCTGAAATGATAATTTAAACACCTAGAAAATAAAACAAAACATCAAAGCCCCAAACTCCTGACGGACGAAAAAGACGACAGAATAAAGGCGATAAAGAGCGAATCTAAGATAACAGATACACACATATACGAAAATATTTAAAAGATAAAGGAACTCAACTTGTAACTTGTGCCGTTTTGGATTTGGAGAATAAATCGTGCTTTCTTAGGAAGTTAGAATTTATTCGAAAAATACGCATATGGTCTAACTACTCATATGATCCGTCCCGTTGATAACCAAACTAGTAAAATACTCATACGGTCCGACAATGTGAGTATTTAGACCATAAACATGTAGGTATCACTTTTATTATTCTTCCCTTAGTTTATTTATTTTGAATTTGCATTGTATCATAGGTCAAATGTATTTGTTCAGTGTATGTTCAATGGTGTTACTATGTCCTTTGATTGAGTTAAGCTATTTCAGTTGATATTTTATAGTGTGTCTTTCTATGTTGTGATGTTACACTATTGTTTCAGAAAAAGGGTGAAGGTTTGGTACCATTAAAACGTTTAAACCCGCTGCATTTGTTTGCACCTGTCCTAAGTCAGGAATCTGATGCTCAGTAGTTGTCGTTTGTTGATGTGGTTCATAAGTGTTTCTCGTTTCTCGTTTTTATATAGATTAGACCGTTGGTTTTCCCGTTTGAATGGTTTTACACTAGTAATTTTTGGGGCCCTTTATAGCTTATTGTTCGGTGTGAGCCTAGGCTCCGTGTTGAAGACCGTACTTTTACCTATAATGGTTTACATTTATAAATTTTGACTTGAATGGAGAGTTGTCTCATTGGCACTCATACCACATCTTCTTATATCTATTTAATGAATAAATCATAACTTCCTTCATAGGAAACACAATTTATACGAGTATACGCATATAGTCATGACTCTGCGCGTATGGTCCAAATACTCAATATGGTCTGTAACATATATATAAGTTTACCCATGGAGAACTAACAATTTACATTACTTTTACCCATGAAGAATCAGCGTATTAGATGTTTTACCCATGAAGAATCAGCGTATTCAATGTTTTACCCATGAAGAATCAGCGTATTCAATGTTTTACCCATGAATAATTAACCTTTTTTAAACTTGTCAGCGATCTTCTTACGAATTCAAATAGATACGTAATTATAGCTGTTATTTGTTTTGAATTTTCTTCATTAACAAATATAATCCATACCTAATTACATTTTGAGACTATTTTAGATGTAGCATTAATTATACCTAATTACATTTCGAGACTATCTTAGATGTAGCATTAATTATACCTAATTACATTTCGAGACTATCTTAGATGTAGCATTAATTATATCTCATTACATTTCGAGACTATCTTAGATGTAGCATTAATTATACCTAATTACATTTTGAGACTATCTTAGATGTAGCATTAATTATACCTAATTACATTTTGAGACTATCTTAGATGTGGCATTAACTATATCTAATTACATTTTGAGACTATCTTAGATGTAGCATTAATTATACCTAATTACATTTCGAGACTATCTTAGATGTAGCATTAATTATAGTTTCATATAATATGTATTTGCATTTATAACAAATGAAAATGTCGCAAGATAACTGTGCAATTAAGATTAAAATTCAATTTACTTTATATCACTGAAATTTCCTTGACATTATTAAACAGCAATAATAACAACAAAAGAAGCCACCACTATCATCACACCTACTACCACTATCACCAGTGACCGGCGCACAAAACTATAGTTTATCTATGTCGTTGATCTCTGATGGACGACTACCACTATCACCAGTGACCGGCGCACTAAACTATAGTTTATCTATGTCGTTGATCTCTGGTGGACGACTACCACTATCACCAGTGACCGGCGCACAAAACTATAGTTTATCTATGTCGTTGATCTCTGGTGGACTACTACCACTATCACCAGTGACCGGCGCACAAAACTATAGTTTATCTATGTCGTTGATCTCTGGTGGACTACTACCACAATCACCAATGACCGGCGCACAAAACTATAGTTTATCTATGTCGCTGATTTCTGGTGGATAGTTTCTTATTAGGAATCATACCACATTTTATTTTTTATATTATTAGAAGATTAGACTTCTTTTATTACCAAGTTATCTACTTTAATTGATTGACACGTGATATATCAAATAAGATATCTTAAATAATGTAAATCAACGTAAATGTGATATATCAAATAAGATATCTTAAATAATGTAAATCAACGTGTCTACTAGACCACCACCTCATTCTTCTACCAAACCTTAAAAAACTCCATAAAATATAAAACTTATTATACATGTCTCCTTGGTAGCGTGCTCGACTTGGGTAGGGAAGGTCGTGGGTTTGCTCTCCGGCCGGATGCAACCAAAGACTTGAAAATTGGTATTTTCTGCTTCGCTATAAATCACGCCACTTTTAGGATAACACTAGTCGGTAGGGTGACATGTCTACCTGCGGGCTGTTATCTTACGAGGAAGCACGTTAAAAATTCTACTCAACGTGTCTGTCTAGTACAAATAAGGGTTCATATTAATATCATATAAACATGTCCTGAATATACATTAAACAGCCATCCTTCATCATCGTTCAAAGTCATTCACAGTGGAAAACATAAACAAATTATCAGGGTTTTCAATATCACAAACTTGTCAAAACATTAACTAAATGTTATCATCGGTACAAGGACATTATTCGTAAATATAAATCAACATGCAGACATCTTATACGTTCAGGTATTTCACATCCAATATTTTATTGCAATAATCTATACAAAGCACACACATGTCGTCATTCACCTCAAAAGCTAAACAAACCTTTAAACAGACTTATTCAGAAGGGATTTAGTTACGATACTGTTGACAGGTCATTAAAGATGGCATTTTTTTGGAATGAATATTGATTCACTCATAGGGTCTTTGCATCGGAAATAAACACATTTTTCTAAAACCAGTTGTTTGCATGATACGGGTTATGTTCTTCTCATATATTTTATGATGGTATGATACTAAACCACTAACAGGAGGGATTGTGCTTGATTTTCATATGATGAAGACATAACCTTTCAATCAGTTTAATTGAGGTCTGGAGCTGGCATGTCAGTAACCGCAAGTAGTTTTTTGTTAATTTATGTTTTCATTGTCATTTTTCTTAGTTTCTTCTGTTACCTATTCTAACATCGGACTCGGACTTCCTTTAAACTGAGTTAACTGTGCATATTACTATGTGTTTGTTTATTCTACATTGGCTGGAGGTATAGGGGGAGGGTTGAGATCTCACAAACATGTTTAACCCCGCCGCATTTTTGCGCCTGTCCCAAGTCAGGAACCACTGACCTTTGTTAGTCTTGTATGTCTTTTTAATTTTGGTTCATCTATATGTTTCCGAGTTAAGTGTGACGTCCATTTTCTCTGAACTAGTAGACATATTTATTTAGGAGCCAGCTGACGCCTGCCTCCGGGTGCAGGATTTTCTCGCTGTGTTGAAGATCCATTGTTGGCTTTGGGCTGTTTTCTGCTCTTTGGTCGGGTTGTTGTCTCTTTGACACATTCCCCGTTTCCATTCTTTTATAACATATATGTAAAGAGTCTATTGGTTTTATTCTTTACAGAAAGTCTGTTCATAACTGAAGAAATACATTTTTGTCTAATACAATTAATTATAAGACAGAACTGTTTTTCTAATTATCGTATCATTCATTATTTCACCACCGCTATTTATACGTTTCGTTTAAAACGATTATATTGCAATACTTGACCATCGAATCTTCTTTCACAATTATTTTTCTCTTTCTCAATGCACTGAATAACAAGCGTGTATTATACTGATAAAACTACACCTTATACGACCATTCTGGTATTTAAAGATCAAATACGGCAATGTAGCTAGTGTTTGGACACGCGTCTATAGTCTGCATGCTTATTGCATTGTTATTAATGTCAGCTGTCAAGTCGACATCAAAATTTGTACCGTCTAACGGTGTTTATATATCCCAACTCGTTCGCTGTGAACGTGTCTGTAGTGACGTTTTTGATTTCAATGAGCGTAATCTATGTATAACTGGTAAATTATTCAGTCAGGGATTTCGTTACCTCTTGGAAATCTAGTAACAAAATATTACATCCCCTGTAAACACTAAAAACTAGATCCTTTCAGTGTTTGTCCCGTTTTAGCAAGGACGCTATCAATTATAAATTCACGGGAAAACTTTCTGGTAAATAGTAAAAATAAAAATAAATTGAAATAAAAACAAAACTTCCTTTTAATGGTATCATTTCCCTCCTTAAATAGCAAACTACGAGAACAGCAGACTATATGAACTTGATGTAAAATTGGTTTAAAATGTTCCTATGCGAATAAATTCCTAGAGTATCAACTATAATTTATTTTTTTGAACTGGCTGTATACCTCTTTGGAACATGCTAATTATCCATATATATATATGCAGCTAGATCATAGAAAGTCAGGAAAAAATTCCGACAGAATCGATTGATATGTAGCGAAGATTAACACTTTTGAAATTAAGTTACTAAGCAAATTCAAACGGACCTTATCTCGATGTAAACACTGAATATGAATAGATCGAGAACACCACAAATGCATGTACAAAAATAGAGACGACTTTTTTTTCAAAATTGTCTGAAAAAAGATACCTTCTTTATGAAATTATTTATCTTTAACTTTTTACCCTGCAAAGACAGACCTTTAAATTGTTATATTCATGGAAAGACAATATTTCTATATTGAATGTTCATGTGACAAGAACAGACCGATATACTCGAATATTTAGTTGTAAAAATATGTATAGTTTGGCAGATTGTAACATGCTAAGGACATTGTGGAACACTCCGAAAATTGGTGACCCGAAAGATCTTAAGAATTTCTATGTACATGATTTTTTCCAATTGTTGTTTTATTAATATGCTGCAAAGATTAAAATTTTTTAGATTTCAGTTACACAAGCTTCGAATGCAAATATCTCGATAAATACTGAACATAAAACATCGTGTATTTGCATGTATATTTCTAATAACACAGTTTAACAAACAAATTCTTTAAAATGAACAATTGATATTTAGAAATAACTTTTGATCAGTATCGTCACCGGAATTGCTTTATTATTGATTTTCTCGACTCTATCATAAAAGAGTGAATATTCTTTTGTTTTCGTTCACTAGTTTTCCCACTGTTACCACATATGACTTAAAACCTTTACTAAATTCTTCCATAGATACAAAGATTTGGTTTGCAAGTTTGGCTGTACCTGTAGAAAAATTATTTCAAACGTAAAGCACATCCTAACAGGTTACCAATTCAACACTGTAATTAGAACTTTGAATATTGTTTTTTAGTGGTATAAATATTGATTTTGTTATTAGTAAATTAAAACCATACGAAATATTATTGTTATACACATATGCACACCCACGGTACTACAATCTGTTGATACCTATATTTTAGCATTGCAAAAGGTCATGTTTTCTCTATAAATAAGAAGGTGTGGTATGAGTGCCAATGAGACAACTCTCCATCCAAGTAAAAAATTAACAATTATTGTCAGTTTGTTTTCGATCTAAGAGTTTGACTGTCCCTCTGGTATCTTTCGTCCCTCTTTTATAGGGCAAAGTGCGGCCTTCAACGCCAAGCTGTCTGTTAATGACGTCTTGACACTAAATCCATTAGATGATGGATGTGAACTCTCAGATCCGTAATTTCTCTTTTGTTTTAGGGATGTATTAATACCCTGCCACGTCCGGTCTGTATTTTTGTTAGATGTTTTTCTGCTTTGTATCGATCTGATAAGTTCAAGACCATTTCAACTGATATGTTTATCCCCGCCACATTTTGTATGTGCCTTTCTCAAGTCAAGAGCTAGTAGTTCAGTGGTTTTCTGTGGTTAATGTCTGTAATAATTGTTTTTCGTAAATTGAATAAGCAGGTTATGAATAGGATACTACAAATCAATCGTATACCGATAGCTAAACTTCAGAGTAGATTTCATACAGCAATACCATAGGTTATAGATAGGATATAACCAATCACTCGTATACCGATAGCTAGAGGTCAGAGTAGATTTCATACAGTAATACCATTGGTTATAGATAGGATATAACCAATCACTCGTATACCGATAGCTAAACGTCGGTGTAGATTACATACAGCAATACCATAGGTTATAAATAGGATATAACCAATCACTCGTATACCGATAGCTAGAGGTCAGAGTAGATTTCATACAACAATACCATAGGTTATAAATAGGATATAACCAATCACTCGTATACGGATAGCTAGAGGTCAGAGTAGATTTTATACAGTAATACCATTGGTTATAAATAGGATATAACCAATCACTCGTATACCGATAGCTAGAGGTCAGAGTATATTTCATACAACAATATCATTGGTTATAAATAGGATATACTACTATACCGATAGCTAAAGGTCAGAGCAAATTTCATACATTAATACCATTGGTTATAAATAGGATACTACCAATCACTCGTATACCGATAGCTAGAGGTCAGAGTAGATTTCAAACAGCAATACCATAGGTTATAAAAAGGATATAACCAATCACTCGTATACCGATAGCTAAACGTCGGTGTAGATTACATACAGCAACACCATAGGTTATAGATAGGATATAACCAATCACTCGTATACCGATAGCTAAACGTCGGTGTAGATTACATACAGCAATACCATAGGTTATAAATAGGATATAACCAATCACTCGTATACCGATAGCTAAACGTTGGTGTAGATTACATACAGCAATACCATAGGTTATAGATAGGATATAACCAATCACTCGTATATCGAAAGCTAGAGGTCAGGGTAGATTTCATACAACAATACCATAGGTTATAACTAGGATATACTACTTATCACTCATATATCGATAGCTAGAGGTCAAAGTAGATTTCATACAACAATACCATAGGTTATAGATAGGATATTACCAATCACTCGTATACCGATAGCTAGAGGTCAGAGTAGATTTCATACAGCAATACCATAGGTTATAGATAGGATATAACCAATCACTCGTATACCGATAGCTAGAGGTCAGAGTAGATTTCATACAGCTATACCATAGGTTATAGATAGGATATAACCAATCACTCGTATACCGATAGCTAAACGTCGGTGTAGATTACATACAGCAATACCATTGGTTATAACTAGGATATACTACTAATCACTCATATACCGATAGCTAGAGGTCAGAGTAGATTTCATACAGCAATACCATTGGTTATAACTAGGAGATACTACTAATCACTCATATACCGATAGCTAGAGGTCAGAGTAGATTTCATACAGCAATACCATAGGTTATAGATAGGATATAACCAATCACTCGTATACCGATAGCTAAACGTCGGTGTAGATTACATACAGCAATACCATAGGTTATAGATAGGATATAACCAATCACTCGTATATCGATAGCTAGAGGTCAGGGTAGATTTCATACAACAATACCATAGGTTATAACTAGGATATACTACTTATCACTCATATATCGATAGCTAGAGGTCAGAGTAGATTTCATACAACAATACCATAGGTTATAACTAGGATATACTACTTATCACTCGTATACCGATAGCTAGAGGTCAGAGTAGATTTCATACAGCAATACCATAGGTTATAGATAGGCTATAACCAATCACTCGTATACCGATAGCTAGAGGTCAGATTAGACTTCATAGAGCATTACCATTAATGTAAAAATGATAAAAAATAAGAAAACACTACTTTTTTGTAGATTGAATTATGGTCATTTAATAACACCTTTTTTGTAATCAAAGGTTCAGACTAATCCTTCCCTCTTTTTTCCGTAATTAAACAAATCTTTCTAAGACTACTGTCCCCGTAACAAATTTTCTTTGATTGATATACAAGTACACTTATTAATTAATTTGGCAATACATTAACTGTTTGAGCATTTCTAATATACATGTACATTGTATGTATATGAACAAAGATAAAATATGCATGAATGAATTAACACGTCTGTAAAATGCACGTTCGACAAATATTCAAATATGGAAAGTTGTAAATGCTATTTAATATAGTTGCGATAAATTAACAAATCTATTATCGAACAATATTGAGTTCGTGGTGGAAAACAGCAAAATAATTTTTACACCTTTTCCTAAACTTTTCTTTTTTCAGTTATAAACAAATTAAAAAACCTGGCAAATCTGAGGTTCAATATAAAAATGTTCTTCCACATGAGATCCTTTGACTCAAAAACTAATGCATATACATACTGGTATCACACACACAATTGAATATATGTACATACCGGTATCAGATACACAATTAAATATATGTACATACCAGTATCAGACACACAATTAAATATATGTACATACCGGTATCAGTCACACAACTAAATATATGTACAGACCGGTATCAGATACACAACTAAATATAGGTACATACCGGTATCAGTCACACAATTAAATATATGTACATACCGGTATCAGTCACACAACTAATTATATGTACATACCGGTATCAGACACACAATTAAATATATGTACATACCGGTATCAGTCACACAACTAAATATATGTACATACCGGTATCAGTCACACAATTAAATATATGTAGATACCGGTATCAGTCACACAATTAAATATATGTACAGACCGGTATCAGTCACACAATTAAATATATGTACAGACCGGTATCAGTCACACAATTAAATATATGTACATACCGGTATCAGTCACACAATTAAATATATGTACATACCGGTATCAGTCACACAATTAAATATATGTACAGACCGGTATCAGTCACACAATTAAATATATGTACAGACCGGTATCAGTCACACAATTAAATATATGTACATACCGGTATCAGTCACACAACTAAATATATGTACATACCGGTATCAGTCACACTACCGGTATCAGACACACAATTAAATATATGTACATACCGGTATCAGTCACACAATTAAATATATGTACATACCGGTATCAGACACACAACTAAATATATGTACATACCGGTATCAGTCACACAATTAAATATATGTACATACCGGTATCAGTCACACAATTAAATATATGTACATACCGGTATCAGACACACAATTAAATAAATGTACAGGCCGGTATCAGTCACACAATTAAATATATGTACAGACCGGTATCAGTCACACAATTAAATATATGTACATACCGGTATCAGTCACACAACTAAATATATGTACATACCGGTATCAGTCACACTACCGGTATCAGACACACAATTAAATATATGTACATACCGGTATCAGTCACACAATTAAATATATGTACATACCGGTATCAGACACACAACTAAATATATGTACATACCGGTATCAGTCACACAATTAAAATATATACATACCGGTATCAGACACACAATTAAATATATGTACAGACCGGTATCAGTCACACAATTAAATATATGTACAGACCGGTATCAGTCACACAATTAAATATATGTACATACCGGTATCAGTCACACAACTAAATATATGTACATACCGGTATCAGTCACACTACCGGTATCAGACACACAATTAAATATATGTACATACCGGTATCAGTCACACAATTAAATATATGTACAGACCGGTATCAGTCACACAATTAAATATATGTACAGACCGGTATCAGTCACACAATTAAATATATGTACATACCGGTATCAGTCACACAACTAAATATATGTACATACCGGTATCAGTCACACTACCGGTATCAGACACACAATTAAATATATGTACATACCGGTATCAGTCACACAATTAAATATATGTACATACCGGTATCAGACACACAACTAAATATATGTACATACCGGTATCAGTCACACAATTAAAAATATGTACATACCGGTATCAGACACACAACTAAATATATGTACATACCGGTATCAGTCACACAATTAAATATATGTACATACCGGTATCAGTCACACTACTAAATATATGTACATACCGGTATCAGTCACACTACTAAATATATGTACATACCGGTATCAGTCACACAATTAAATATATGTACATACCGGTATCAGTCACACTACTAAATATATGTACATACCGGTATCAGACACCCAACTAAATATATGTACATACCGGTATCAGTCACACAATTAAATATATGTACATACCGGTATCAGTCACACAACTAATTATATGTACATACCGGTATCAGACACACAACTAAATATATGTACATACCGGTATCAGACACACAACTAAATATATGTACATACCGGTATCAGTCACAAAATTAAATATATGTACATACCGGTATCAGATACACAACATAATATATGTACATACCGGTATCAGACACTTTTTATTAGTTTGATCTTTAACCAGATTACGGAGATAATGTAAAATGTGAAATAGTATTGTATTTTTATATAGTGTTTATAACTGATAAGAACTTGGTGAGTTTTATCTACTAAATAGGTTATATCATAAGAGGAAATATCATTTAAGGAAATTGTACATTAGCACTGTTAAACTTTTAGATAGTCGTAATGGAAAAGGTAGGATATGGTGTAACAATGAAGCGTCACTTTTCTCTTTATTTTCTCTAAAGTCCCGACAAAATGCATAAAACATATAGAAATGTCGTAAAAATGAAGGAAATCAACATTTAACAATGGCATACATTTCCAAATCCATTAGTTTTCATGGTGTGTCCAAAACTGCAGCATTCTTCATACTTATCGTTGACTATGACATCATCAGAAACAACATAACATTTGAAATAAGCGGTAGCTGAATAAATTATCTTTAAGACGGATCGTCAGTCGCAATAAAGAAACTGTATTTCGAATGCAACAAAATTTAAAAAAAAAATGAATTAATGAATCGGTCTTAAAATTTGTTTAATTTATAAAGCTGCGTTTAAAAAATAACAAGCTCTGCAATAATATAACATTAACCATAAACAATTCTATAACTTAAGTTAATCATAAAATTAAAACTAGCAACAGGCTTTTGCGAATTTTTTTTTTCTATTTTTACTTTAGTTCTATTTCGTTATAATCACCATTTGTTTTTGTCTTTAATGCAGTTCCTTCAGTAATACATGTATAGTACTTATACTGGCAGTCCAATGTCACATTAGTTAAATACTTTAATCTTATTTCAGCAACTGTAAGCATTTATTTGTACGGTTATATGTTTAATTGCTGTCCTTCTACTAAGTTTTAAGCCTAAGACGTTCTCAGTGACTTTTTTTAACTTAGCCAACTCGATTGTTTACAGTGACAGATCAGTGATAGTTATGGGTACGAATAAAACAAGACTTAAAACAAAGGAGCCAACTCGATTATTTCTAGCGACAGATCGGTGACAGTTATGGGTACGAATAAAACAAGACGTAAAACAAAGCAGCAACTCGATTATTTATAGCGACTGACCGGTGGCAGTTATGGATATGAATAAAACAAGACTAAAACAAAGGAGCCAACTCGATTATTTATAGTGACAGATCGGTGACAGTTATGGGTACGAATAAAACAAGACTTTGAACAAAGGAGTCAACTCGATTATTTCTAGCGACAGATCGGTGACAGTTATAGGTACGAATAAAACAAGCCTATTTTTCACTGGTTGTCGTTTGTTGGTGTGGTTCATATGTGTTTCTCGTTTCTCGTTTTATATATAGATTAGACCGTTGGTTTTCCTGTTTGAATTTTGTTACACTAGTCATTTTGGGGCCCTTTATAGCTTGCTGTTCGGTGTGAGCCAAGGCTCCGTGTTGAAGTCCGTACTTTGACTTATAATTGATAACTTTTTATACATTGTGTCTTGGATGGAGAGTTGTCCCATTGGCACTCATACTAAATCTTCTTATAAGACGGGGGAGACATCTCGATTATTTATAGCAACAGATCGGTGGCAGTTATAGGTACGAATAAAACAAGGCTGTTTTTACTGGTTGTCGTTTGTTGGTGTGATTCATAGGTGTTGTTCGTTTTTCGTTTTATATATAGATTATACTTAGATATTAGAAGATGTGGTATGAGTGCCAATGAGACAACTCTCCATCCAAGTCAAAATTTATAAAAGTAAACCCCAAAATTAATAACTTTTTATGCATTGCGACTTGAATGGAGAGTTGTCCCATTGGTACTCATACTAAATCTTCTTATTATAAGACAGAGGAGACATCTCGATTATTTATAGCGACAGATCAGTTACAGTTATAGGTACGAATAAAACAAGCCTGTTTTAACTGGTTGTCGTTTGTTGGTGTGGTTCATAGGTGTTTTTCGTTTCTCGTTTTATATATAGATTAGACTGTTGGTTTTCTGTTTGAATTTTTTTACACTAGTCACTTTGGGGCCCTTTATAGCTTGCTGTTCGGTGTGAGCCAAGGCTCCGTGTTGAAGGCCGTACTTTGACCTATAATTGATAACTTTTTATAATACATTGTGACTTGGATGGAGAGTTGTCTCATTGGCACTCATACTAAATCTTCTTATTATAAGACATAGGAGACATCTCGATTATTTATAGCGACAGATCGGTGACAGTTATAGGTATGAATAAAACAAGACGTAAGACAGAGGAGACAACTCGGTTATTTATAGCGACACATCGGTGACAGTTTTGGGTATGAATAAAACAAAGACATAAAACAAGGGAGGCAACTCGATTATTACAAAAAACCTCAACATATCAACATACAGTTTTTGCAACCGCATTCACATTTTTACTAAACTCGGGACCATAATATTATTTTCAAACTTGCCTTTTGTCGAAGACATAGTGTTGGTGTAGAAATATTTTCTTTTTTCGAAGACTTAGTATTGGTCTAGATGTATTGTGGTTTTGTCGAAAACTTGATGTTTGACTTTATGTCCGATGTTGGTTTCGATGCCTTGTTTTTGTGTACGACTTTATGTTGGTTCCGATGTCGTGTTGTTTGTTTGTTGTCACGTTGACATATATCAAGCATCTCTATATATTGAAATAGTTAAGAATGTTATGCTATCTGTTTTACTGTTAAAAGTGTTTCCTGTTTATCTCTTTGACTGTTAAATGTGTTTCCTGTTTATCTCTTTGACTGTTAAATGTGTTTCCTGTTTATCTCTTTGACTGTTAAATGTGTTTCCTGTTTATCTCTTTGACTGTTAAAAGTGTTTCCTGTTTATCTCTTTGACTGTTAAATGTGTTTCCTGTTTATCTCTTTGACTGTTAAATGTGTTTCCTGTTTATCTCTTTGACTGTTAAATGTGTTTCCTGTTTATCTCTTTGACTGTTAAAAGTGTTTCCTGTTTATCTCTTTGACTGTTAAATGTGTTTCCTGTATCTTTATTGTAGTATTTTACCAATTGATCATTTCTAGTAACTTTACGTTTCACTTATCAAACTGGTTTTGAAGTCATTTTAAAGCAATTTATAAAAATAAAGAATGTAACATATAGATGTCATTGTAAGTTGATTGCATTTTAATGTCGTTTTAATCCAGATAAGACTTATGGAGATTCAGAAATTCAAATTGCTGTTGGAAAAAATGAAACCAGAATCGATTTTTAATCGAATTATGCAGCTATTTATGTAAAACTGAACAAATGAGTTATATTTGTACAATGAATTGTATTTGATATTTAAATCTGATATGCATTTTAGCAGAAACAAAGGCACGCAGATGTGAATTCATTGTTTAATACAATTAGCGATTTAGTGTCTTTCAAATTTGATTTAGCTATTTTTTATTAGTTTAATTGAATTTCATTGACGTATCACAAACGCAATAGTTTTCCAATACATCATATAACATATTGTTTTACAGATAGACAAAACAGTAATTAATATTAGAAAGCGCAATTAATCATCAGAATAACACTAGTAAAACATAGAATGGCACTGGGAAAACAAACATAGAATCGCTCTGGGAAAACAAACATAGAGTAGCACTGGGAAAACAAACAAAGAATGGCACTGGGAAAACAAACATAGAGTGGCATTGGGAAAACAAACATAGAATGGCACTGGGAAAACAAACATAGAATGGCACTGGGAAAACAAAAATAGAGTGGCATTGGGAAAACAAACATAGAATGGCACTGGGAAAACAAAGAATGGCACTGGGAAAACAAACATAGCATGGCACTGGGAAAACAAACATAGAATGGAACTGGGAAAACAAACATGGAGTGGCACTGGGAAAACAAACAAAGAATGGCACTGGGAAAACAAACATAGAATGGCTCTGGGAAAACAAACATAGAATGGCATTGGGAAAACAAACATAGAATGGCACTGGGAAAACAAACAAAGAATGGCACTGGGAAAACAAACATAGAATGGCACTGGGAAAACAAACAGAATGGCACTGGGAAAACAAACAGTGTGTCTTTCTATGTTGTGATGTTACACTATTGTTTCAGAAAAAGGGTGAAGGTTTGGTACCATTAAAACGTTTAAACCCGCTGCATTTGTTTGCACCTGTCCTAAGTCAGGAATCTGATGTTCAGTAGTTGTCGTTTGTTGATGTGGTTCATAAGTGTTTCTCGTTTCTCGTTTTTATATAGATTAGACCGTTGATTTTCCCGTTTGAATGGTTTAACACTAGTAATTTTTGGGGCCCTTTATAGCTTACTGTTCGGTGTGAGCCTAGGCTCCGTGTTGAAGACCGTACTTTGACCTATAATGGTTTACATTTATAAATTTTGACTTGGATGGAGAGTTGTCTCATTGGCACTCATACCACATCTTCTTATATCTATATAGAGTGGCATTGGGAAAACAAACATAGAATGGCACTGGGAAAACAAACAAAGAATGGCACTGGGAAAACAAACATAGAATGGCACTGGGAAAACAAACATAGAATGGCACTGGGAAAACAAACATAGAGTGGCACTGGGAAAACAAACATAGAATGGCACTGGGAAAACAAACATATAGTGGCACTGGGAAAACAAAGAATGGCACTGGGAAAACAAACATAGAATGGCACTGGGAAAACAAACATACAGTGGCACTGGGAAAACAAACAAAGAATGGCACTGGGAAAACAAACATAGAATGGAACTGGGAAAACAAACATAGAATGGTACTGGGAAAACAAACAAAGAAATATATGAATGTAAATTACATGAAATAAACAATTCCTTATATTGAATTAGTAATAATTTTTAGTGCCATTATTTACTCCAGTTAAATGTTCAGATACTGTAAACCAACTTATTTTCGTGGATAATTTATTTCGCGTTTAGCCCTTACTAGCCCATCTTTCGGCGATTCAATTTCGCGATTTTCAAATTTGATTGATGTTGTTTAATAAGGAAAGATCCAAGTTTTACATATTCGCGACGATTTATATTCGCGTTATTTTTCTACTCTCGGAGGTCGCGAAAATTAGTTGTTAGATTGATTGCTGTTTTCTTCCTGTCCAGTGGCAACTATTTCATGCATATTCAAAATAAACCACTAGATGAATCAGATATTTCAGATAAAGATTAAGTTGGCAAAAAAGAAGAATAAGCAAGGAATTAATGTATGGTTTAACTATTACGTTAGTCTTATACTTAGAATAATAATACTATTCAGTCTTATGTTTGAGACCTTTTGTTGTCGAGCCTGCGACATAGCGATCCGACAATTTTTTGTCGGGCCTGCGACCTAGTGATCCGACATTCCTTTGTCGATCTTGCGACCTAGCGATCCTGCATTCGTTAATCGAGCCTGAGACCTAGCGATCCTACATTCCGTGGTCAAGCCCACGACCTGGCGATTCTATATTCCTTTGTCGAGCCTCTGACCTAGCGATCCGACATTTTTTTGTCGAGCCTGTGACCTAGCGATCCTACATCGACCCTTTGCCGAGACTGCGACATAGCGATCCGACATCCCTTTGGTTTTTTTTGCGACATTTCGATTGACTGTTTGTTAGGTCATTGATGACTTTCAAAGGTCAAAACAGTGAAAAGTTCCCCCATGACAACGGAGATACGTTATTTCTTCCATCATACACAAATCATTCACAGTTGTCACCTCAACATCTTATTTTTGTCAAATTTTATTACATTCTGAAACGTACAAAAATTTTTAAAATGTCTGATGTTTAAGTTTAACGCCGGAACAGGACATTTGACGTCATACGGGTACGTTCAAAGGACTACTAAATTAGCAAGTCGCGGAATTTCCGGTTTGATACAAAGTGATGTTTACCATAAGAGAAATATGTTTAAAAACTCGTGATCTCGTGATCGTTATCTAATTTAAATTATAGTAATTATAATAACCACGCTAAAGGCTCCTTTATTCTTATGTTGAAATTAAATGACTAGTTAGTGTTAGTATTATTAATATTTATATTACTAGTATTTATATTATTATTTTTATTTTTATTATTATTATTATCAATATAATTATTATTTTAATTATTAATGTTATTTTTATTATTAATGTTATGTTACCTATCTGGATACAAATGTTTTATTGAGTATAATTATTGATTAATAGAGATCTGTGTGAGAATCTTTGCCTACTCAACAGATAAAATTTCTGGAGGAAATTCCTCATTTCACTTTTTATGTGACTTTAATGAACAGTAAAAGGTAATAACTCTTCTGTATTTTCCCCTAGGTTATATTTTCGTAGTTGCTGTGACAAGTCAAGTATCACTTTTATTTGGTTTTACTTTTTAATTACGTGCAGCTTATTGGTTCTTTTCTAATAAAGCAACAGGACGATATCGAAAGTAATTATGATCACAAATGTACAACACATTACTAAGGCCCTGAGGGTAGTAATTAAATGTTCGAAGTGGTATAAGAAGCAGTCAATATGCAAAGTTATGTAATGTTGAAACGCTTGATTAAAAATTTCAATAATAACTAAAGAGTCAAGTAAGTCAGTATGAGGACAACAGAAATCGATTACATCTGTTTCATACTCGGGGCGATTTATATTTAAACTGATGTTTTTTGTTTTATTTTATATGTTTTTGGTGTTGCTTTTATCTATTTAATTTGTTTTTAAAGGATACCGTTTGATTGGTTTTTTGTTACATTCATAAATATCTCGCTACTCCTTTTATTAATATCCAATTCTTTAACCTTAAGTGCAAAGACCTGCATAGCTTTACATTTCTCCCTCGTTTACATATTCCTACCATTATCAGATGTAACATATTCTGAAGATTTAACTACTTAATAGAAATGTCAAAGTGGACCGTTTCACCCTATTGCTGGAAAAAAACTATCCGTCCAGAAATAACAAGTCTTTGCCCGGAATTAACGAGACTTTTCCCAGAATGTGCACAACTTTCTACATAATCACATGCTCGAAATTTGCTTCTCGAGTAAAAGCTATCGACAACATAAAAATGAAAACTTGAGTTTCCAGAATGGAATGCTGAAACGTCATGTAACACACATCATGTAACATACACCATGTACTTACAACCTGAACCTTTAAAATTACAGTACACTTCGAATATTTAATTTCTCCCCCACGGAATAGTGTTAATTTCAATTTATATTAATGAAGTTATATAGTATTTACATGCATATCATTAAATCCTTTCAGTAACCTTAAATGCTCGCTATCCAATTTTTTAAATGTGAACCATTATCTTGTTATTGGATCATTCATTATGACATCAAATTAAAATATGTAAATTTGTTATTCGATCATTCATTATGACATAACACCAAATATTAAAAGTTGTTATAGGATCATTCATAATGGCATCAGATATGTAAAATTGTTATTTGTCCATTACTGTAGAACTTGTTTGTAATAATCCCTTTTGTGTTGTCACTTCATTTTTGTCCATTACTGTAGAACTTGTTTGTAATAATCTCTTTTGGGCTGGCACTACATTTCTGTCCATTACTGTAGAACTTGTTTGTAATAATCTCTTTTGGGCTGTCACTACATTTCTGTCCATTACTGTAGAACTTGTTTGTAATAATCTCTTTCGGGCTGGCACTACATATTTATCCATTACTGTAGAACTTGTTTGTAATAATCTCTTTTGGGCTGTCACTACATTTCTGTCCATTAATGTAGAACTTGTTTGTAATAATCTCTTTTGGGCTGTCACTACATTTCTGTCCATTACTGTAGAACTTGTTTGCAATAATCTCTTTTGGGCTGGCACTACATTTCTGTCCATTACTGTAGAACTTGTTTGTAATAATCTCTTTCGGGCTGGCACTACATTTCTGTCCATTACTGTAGAACTTGTTTGTAATAATCTCTTTTGGGCTGGCACTACATTTCTGTCCATTACTGTAGCACTTGTTTGTTATAATCTCTTTTGGGCTGGCACTACATTTCTGTCCATTACTGTAGAACTTGTTTGTAATAATTCTTTTTGTGCTGTCACTTCATGTTTGTCCATTATTGTAGAGATTGTTTGTAATAGACCCGTTTTGGGTGTCATTTCATGTTTGGCCATTACTTTAGAACTTGTTTGAAATAATCGTTTTTGTGTTGTCAATTCATGTTTGTACATTTCTGTAGACCTTGTTTGTAATAATCCCTAGAAGACAATCAGATTATATATTGTGGACATAAATCAATCCTGTTCAAGTCAGTCACTTCGTATACAAACCACAACATGGTAATGTAGAAGAGTCAGTCATTACGATGCCTTCATGTCGGTTTTACGATTGCTTTGACTTCATAAAACAATAAACTTGACGAGCAAGACATTAAATCTTACAGTAGGGCTAATGTTTTATTGATGATTTCCTCTGTGTATAACTAAGTAATCAATTATTGATGACTTATACAAGGTAGTCAAACATGTCTTTTGTTGGTTTCTTTTTCTTTTTATTTCATGTTGTTATTTGTTTTTGTAGTTTTATTAACCTTTGATGCATCCATATCGTTGTTACTGTTAGGTATTGGAAGTGTTGCTTTTTCTAGATTCAACACAAACTAACTTTTATGATGCTTTATAAACTTTTTGATTACAGATATGCAACTCAATAAAATGAACATACAATCGACATATTTCATAGTTTTCCAAAAAAAAAGTAACTGCTTGATCAATGATGTCTAATGATTAAATATGTTTTTTTCCGTAATACAGCTATTATTATGAGATGCCGTGCCTTTTATATAAATGTTTTATTCCTATTGTATGTATTTTTATCTATTTGAATAACCAAAATTTAAGTGAGATGGTTGAGAACTTAAACCATTAGTGTTACAAAGACTACAGTGTGATAATTGGCATCTAAAACACTAAAACAGTTTCCATTTCTTTAAATCCAAGCATATATTCATCATGTTCATATGCATATAGTAAATGAGAAACCTCGATAATTAGTAGTTGTCCCCATTTATGCTGGTTTTGTTATTAGGGGAATGACAGTTATATTCAATTTTTGCTAAAGTATCCCAAATGTTTCTACACAAAGGCGATGTAGAGCTTTTATTGAGATATGTCTATTTTGGAAAATAGCATTTCTTATTTTTGTCGCTGAGTTGCTGTCGCATTGACAGGTACTGCATATTTCCTTTTATTTGTATCAAGAGATTCTGCATAATATATAAACTCATCATAGATACAAGATTGAAATTATGTACGCCAGACGCACGTTTCGTCTACAAAAGAATAATCGGTGACGCTAGAATGAAAAAAGTAAAAAAGGCCAAATAAAGTTGAAAAGCATTGAGGACTAAAAATTCCTGAAAGTTTTGCCAAATACATGGCATCTGAATAAAACAAAAATATTCATAGATTTTTAACTGGATCGAGTTTTTTTTTTTTTTTTTTATTGATGGAACAAATATGTTTTCTTGCAAACTTTTATTTTCCTCCAGATCTATGACAACAAAAGAATATATTCGTCTATTTAAGAGGCAACAGTAATTTATCAGTGTTCCAAACTCATGAACATGTATCAAACATAACATGTAATCATTATGATCATTAATACGATATATATTTGGCTTATTCAGTTGTACATCCAAAGCAAAACAAAAATCCCGAAAGAACTAATTTTAGAATTGGATGGAATCACTCTTATAATTTGTAAAAATAAACCTATTTAATGATATTTAATTTGAACAAGCATGTTGGAAATAATTTTAAAACAATTTGCGATTATTGACAGTTTGTCCATGCCAACACTTTTCCAGAAATCCAAAGGATATTCAAAAGTTTGTAAATTGTAAAATGTGAACCAAACAATATGAATAACCAAACTGTGCTTTATTTGTAATATCAACACTTTATATTTCAGATGGAACAATGCAAGAGGCTTTTTCAAGCATTCGGACGACGAAAGAATGTCGATCCAAAGAATTTGTTAGTCAGTCGTTTTAGAAGAAACTTAAATATTTTTGACCTTATTGGAATAGGTGAGTAGATAAACATATCATGTAAGAAATACTAAATAGATATGTAAATACCAATCAAATTCGATAAGGAAATAAAATGGTCATTATGTGATAAAAATAACTTAAGATTCAATTTGTAATTATAACTGTCAGTAATTGATTACGCCCGAAGACTGACATGAGACGATACCAAATTACTTTATCATAAAACAAGTTTTTCTTGTCGATTATCAAAAATACACGATAGCTAACGTAAAATGGTACCAATAATTAATGTCTCCTGGGCACGTTTCTTCTAATTAATCGTTTAAGCTTTAAAACCCCAAAATTATATATCTCCTGAACATATGTTTGTCCAAATTTATCTTTTATGGTTTCATATAAAAAAAGTACCAAATGAAAACGCAAAAGGAAAATTGAACATGATCTGGTACTAAGATTAACAACAATAATATATATTTGGTTTGATCTTTGCATCTTAAATACAGTCTTGAACGAAGAAAAATGTGGGTAATTATTACTACTAAAGAAGAGAGATGATATCAAGATGGTAAACACAAATCGTCAGTACAAAAAAAAAAAAAAAAAAACAGACAACACCATGATGATAGATATAAGAAGATGTGGTATGAGTGCCAATGAGACAACTCTCCATCCAAGTCAAAATTTATAAAAGTAAACCATTATAGGTCAAAGTACGGTCTCCAACACGGAGCCTTGGCTAACACCGAACAGCAAGCTATTAAGGGCCCCAAAAAATTACTAGTGTAAAACCATTCAGATACCAAGATAATAAATAAAAATCGTCAGTACGATAAAAAATGACAAAATAAGGTTGCAGTCCTGTAATTAACTGCTCCATAGGCTTACATGCAAAACAGCTGATTTTTAAAATGCTACTTAGAAATTGTTTTTCATGTACATATCATGTATGTAGTAATGTGAAATTGTGATTTAATGGAAAAAAAAGTGGGTCATGCCATGAAGAATAAAAAGTTATGAAACCCTGATGTCAAAACTACTTTTTTCTACTTTCTGTTTGCTGTTTTTACTAGGCCGCACCACTTCCAGTAAACACGATATTTTCCACTTTCCTGGTTTGATATCCCCAAAAAGATGCTATATTTTTTTAAATCTAAATAGATGTTTCGATTCAGCATAAACTTTGAATCAAACAGAAAAAATTGAGTCCAGAAAAAAATTCAGAAAAAAATTGACTATTTTATTTAACTCCCATGTTTTGACATGCACCGGAAACTGGAGTTGTAATACAAGACTGTTACCTATAACTGTAATGACATGCCTCAAAAAAATAAATCATTTAGTAGCCATATTTGAACATAAAAAATGCTATTGAAAGAATTGTTTAGTTGTATTATTAAATATAATCCCATTATTATAGGAGTAGATATAGGAAGATGTGGTATGAGTGCCAATGAGACAACTCTCCATCCAAGTAACAATTTATAAAAGTAAACCATTATAGGTCAAGGTACGGCCTTCAACACGGAGCATTGGCTCACACCGAACAGCAAGCTATAAAGGGCCCCAAAAATTACTAGTGTGAAACCATTCAAATGGGAAAACCAACGGTCTAATCTATATAAAAACGAGAAACGAGGAGTACCCTTTTCTAAAACAAGGCAAAATTTGGAAATAAGTCATGCCTATAAATAAACTCATCATAGATACCAGGATTTAAATTTAGTATTTGCGCCAGACGCGCGTTTCTTCTACAAAAGACTCATCAGTGACGCTCGAACAAAAAAATGTTAAAAGGCCAAATAATTGATTGATTGATTGATTGTTGGTTGCTTAACGTCCAGTGGCAAATATTTCATGCATATTCAGGACGAGAACAAATTAATAATAAATACAATAGGTAGGTTCTGTAATAGAGGCGTCTGGGATTGAGGTCGGAGAAATTTAGACTGCCACGGGAAATGAGGGTATATTGGATAGGGACAGAAATTTAGCCTTGCAACAGGTCACCTACGGACCCCTCAAAGAGTTGTTGTAAGGGTTCTTAACGTGCAAAGAGCGTGGCACTCTCTTTACACGAGACATCGGATTTAACGTCCCCATTCTGACCGGACGTGGCTGCAAATTTGTACATCCCGCACAGCCAAACGGACGCCCCACTTTGATGAGGGTTTTAACGCCGGTCGGAGGAAGACCAATGGTGACCATACTTCTATTCCCCAGTCACCCTTGGGGTCAAACAGTTAATTTATAATTATGACCATATCAATGATAATTCTTGTCAACACAGAAGTGCTGATCAGATGATCTGTTAATCTCATTCTAGTTTATCTTTAGGAATGTTTACTAATTATTTGGATACTGTGAAGCTAGGGGATAATTCTTATTTATTCTTTTTTATTTTTTTCCATCGCTGTGATCAAACCACATACAATATTTTACCCCTCCCCTTTCATGAAATCTGTCCAAGTTGCCTCTTGTTTTAGTCAAATTAAAAAACTACCCAAAACTCTTTTCATAATGAAGAATTTGTTGCAATACATCTTTTCAAAGACAAGAAAGACTATACCTTTCTCTTTTTTGACTACACATGTCTTTTATACATACCTACTATATCATGGTTTTTAGGCTGTACTTCACACCCCTATGCATATAAAATTTGCAATAAAATCCTAGAATAAACAAAATGAATACTCAAGTTGGTGTTTTTGGTAAGAATATTGATTACTTGTAACACCTAAGCACAAAAATCCTTGTCAGCATAGATAGTATTAGAAAAATTCTACTTTTTAAACAAATTTTAAACCCAAATATGGAATTTTCATTTAACATTGCAGTGCCGCATACAGGAAAAGAAATCATAGTCTCTTGTAAAGTGAAATTTTGTGAAATTTTTTTCACCAAAAGTTCATTTTATATATATTCTACCTAAATATCAACAATTGAGACATAAAAATAATAACCCGAAAGAAAAATTTTAGTTTTGTATGTAGCTGTCTATTCAACTTTACACTGATTTTCAATGAAACTGCTTAACTAGAATTTTCATCACAAGAAGAAGTTTTCATAGAGAAAAAAAACTTTCTATGTTTTCAGTGTAACTTGAAACTCAGAAAGTACTTGAATCATGATGTTTTGTCATTCTGGGCACATACAAGTCCACATGAGCTACTTCCTTGTAGTGAACATAGGCAAAAATATTCCTATGCAGGTTGCAGTCTTGTAATTGACTGCTCCATAGGCTTACATGCAAAACAGCTGATCTTTGAGATATATTAAAAATAAAATGCTACACATAGAAAATTTTTTTCATGTACATGTCATGTATGTAGTAATGTAAAATTGTGATTCAATGGAAAAAAAGTGGAGTACGGTCTCCAACACGGAGCCTTGGCTCACACCGAACAGCAAGCTATTAAGGGCCCCAAAAAATTACTATTGTAAAACCATTCAGATACCAAGATAATAAATAAAAATCGTCAGTACGATAAAAAATGACAAAATAAGGTTGCAGTCCTGTAATTAACTGCTCCATAGGCAAAACAGCTGATCCTTTAAATATTTTTAAAATGCTACTTAGAAATTGTTTTCCATGTACATATCATGTATGTAGTAATGTGAAATTGTGATTTAATAGAAAAAAAGTGGGTCATGCCACGAAGAATAAAGTTATGAAACCTTGAAGTCAATATTTTTTTTTTCTACTTTCTGTTTTCTGTTTTTGCTAAGCCGCACCACTTCCAGTAAACACGATATCCTTCCATTTTTCTGGTTTGATATCACCATAAAGATGCAATATTTTCTTTTAATCTAAATAGATGTTTCGATTCAGCATACACCTTTAATCAAACAGAAAAAATTGAGTCCAGAAAAAAATTCAGAAAAAAATTGACTATTTTATTTAACTCCATGTTTTGACATGCACCGGAAACTGGAATTTTAATACTAGACTTGTACCATAATGATGATACTAAGATGGTAAAAAAAATCGTCAGTACAATTAAAACAGACAAAACCATGGTTTAAAAGCAAAATGACAAAAAGAAAAACAAAAAATAATAATAACGAAACACAGCACAAAAACTACAGAGTGGAAGACACGAACCGTACCAAGGAAGACACGAACCGTACCAAGGAAGACACGAACCGTACCAAGGAAGACACGAACCGTACCAAGGAAAACAAGAAATGTACAAAGGAAGACACGAACCGTACCAAATAAACTCATCATAGATACCAGGATTGAAATTTTGTTTTTGCACCAGAAGCGCGTTTCGTCTAAAAAAGACTCATCAGTGACGCTCGAATAAAAAAAAGTTAAAAAGGCCCAATAAAGTACGAAGTTGAAGAGCATTGAGGACCAAAAATTCCTAAAAGTTTTGCAAATACAGCTAAGGTAATCTATTCCTGATCTATTCCCAAGGAAGACACGAACCGGGCAAAACCGTGCCAAAACCGAGGGGTGAACTGGAAGCGTAAGCAGTTCCTGCTCCACTTGGTGTTTAATCTAATATTTTTAATAAACACTTGAAGACCGTATGTTCACCTAATGAGGTCTCTTTGTTTTCGTTTGGTTGCAGCCTCATTGAAGTACATTCAATATTTGCTTCTAAAATAATTGTACTACAGAAAAATAAATTGTTGTTGACCAAATTTAGTAAAACTTATGAACGAGACACAAAACTTGAACAAAAATATGAATAACAATGAATCTTTAATTTATCTATCGGGATTCCCTTCTCCCTTTTTGTTTAAAACGATGTTTTAGCATGAAAATATATTCAAGTCAGAACTTGAATCTGTTTTAAGTCCTAAAAAAGCACCTTTAGGTCAAATCAACTTGACAAATAATGATTATGATATATCTACAAAGGCTTCATTCCATTGTGATCAAAACAGTATAACAAAAATATTAAACTCCAATGCGAAATCAAAAAAGGAAAATCCATAAAAACTGACCAAAAGCAAATGCTATTGATCAACAGAATAATTGAAATTAAGAGACGTTCCTAAAGGAGGTGTTTGGAAAATGTTTGAAATATTTTTTAAAATGAAAATTTGGATAGGATGACTATCATACCATAAATATGCAAATTTTTATAGGTTTTACTTGTGTATATACCGCAGGGAATGTAAATACTTATAATTTTCATCATTATTTTATTTAATTTTGGTTGACTGTTATATTCTAATATGTTTTATGGTATTCAATGTGATATATATTTCCCCTTTCAATGCTTTTAATTTACATCATTATTCTATTTAATTTCAGTTTCATTCTTATGTTCATATATATATATATATATATATTTGCTATTATTGTATGCTTTGTGATATATATTTTCCTTCAATTTTATATGTTAAGCGCTTAGAGTATTATGTTTATTAGATAGGCGCTATATAAAAGCTATGTAATAAATAAAATAAATAAATAAATATCTGTATCATTTCAGGTATGGGTAGTTCATTAGGAATTGGAGTATATATAGTATTATCATATGTAATAAAACATCAAGCCGGTCCATCAGCAGTGTTGTCTGTTATAATAGCAGGTGTTGCAGCCTTGTTATCTGGTAAGGAGTATATATAGTATAATCATATTTGATAAAACATCAAGCGGGTCCATCAGCAGTGTTGTCTGTTATAATAGTAGGTGTTGCAGCCTTGTTATCTGGTACTGCTTCATTCAATTCAAGCAAAACTTTATTTCATATTGTCAATTCGTATTTGTGAGGGTTTATAATTTTCATGTATTTAGTGTTAAATCCATGATATTGCTGCTTTTCTTGAAATAGAGTAGTTTTAACATCAAACTTTGTACAAAGTGCATGCTTTTTGAGGATCATAGTTTCTATATAGAAGACAACACTATAGTATGCACAGAATACAAGATAAAAAAAAAAACAACATACAAACACAGTATAAAAGTCGAACATTATCATCAGCCATTTTGTTTTACTAGATACGATCATGTATTGAAACTTGTTACAAAAATTTATCATTTCTGATTACGGTAACACTATTATATTTATTAAAAACCTTTTACAAACAAATAGCTTAAAAACAGAGAAAGGCATTGTCCGTATAAAGTATCCTGATAAAAGGCAATAATAAATTTTATTAGCGTAATAATTAAATCTGTCCATTAATCAACAAAACCGTAACAATATGTATGGTTATAGATAATGCTAGTGATCAATATATTTATCGACATTAATACCGGTATATCAATACAACTTTGCCAGTGTCGCTGATGCGTTATATATGTAAACATTTAACCAAGAGACAGTGTCTCGGTGCATCTTATGTGAACCGTAGGTCCTTAAAAGGCAATTTCTGATCAAGAGTCTGTGTATTCATGCTACTTCTGTGGGCCGTAGGTCCTTAATACCACAATCTGATCAATAGTCAGTGTTTTCGTGCTACTTCTGTGAACCATAGGTTCTTTATTTCACTATCTGACCAGGAGCCTGTGTATACGTGCTATTTCTGTGGGCTGTACGTCCTTAATACTATAATCTGATCAGTAGTCAATGTTTTCGTGCTACTTCTGTGAACCATATGTTCTTTATTCCACTGTCTGATTAGGAGCCTGTGTATGTGAGCTACTTCTAAGGACCGTAGGTCCTTAATGCCAAAATCTGATCAAGAGCCAGTGTTATCGTAATACTTCTCTGAACCGTATTTCCTTCATATCACTATTTGAACAGGGGCTAGTGTTTTCATGATACTTCTGTGAACTGTAGGTCCTTTATGCTACTATCAGATGAGGAGCCTGTGTATGCGTGATACTTCTGTGATCGGTAGGTCCTTTATGCTACTATGAGATCGGGAGCCTGTGTATGCGTGATACTTCTGTGAACTGTAGGTCCCTTATTTTACTGTCAGATGAGGAGCCTGTGTATGCGTGATACTTTTGTGAACTGTAGGTCCTTTATGCTACTATCAGATGGGGAGCCTGTGTATGCGTGATACTTCTGTGAACTGTAGGTCCCTTATTCTACTGTCAGATGAGGAGCCTGTGTATGCGTGATACTTTTGTGAACCGTAGGTCCTTTATGCTACTATCAGATGGGGAGCCTGTGTATGCGTGCTACTTCTGTGAACTGTAGGTCCTTTATGCTACTATCGGATGGGGAGCCTGTGTATGCGTGCTACTTTTGTGAACTGTAGGTCCTTTATGCTACTATCAGATGGGGAGCCTGTGTATGCGTGCTACTTCTCTGAACTGCAGGTCCTTTATACTACTATCAGATGGGGAGCCTGTGTATGCGTGATACGTCTGTGAACTGTAGGTCCTTTATGCTACTATCAGATGGGGAGCCTGTCTATGCGTGATACTTCTGTGAACTGCAGGTCCTTTATGCTGGTATCAGATGGGGAGCCTGTGTATGCGTGATACGTCTGTGGACTATAGGTCCTTTATGCTACTATCATATGAGGAGCCTGTGTATGCGTGATACTTCTGTGAACCGTATGTTCTTTATGCTACTATCAGATGGGGAGCCTGTGTATGAGTGCTACTTCTGTGAACTGTAGGTCCTTTATGCTACTGTCGGATGGGGAGCCTGTGTATGCGTGCTACTTCTGTGAATTGTAGGTCCTTTATGCTACTATCAGATGGGGAGCCTGTTTATGCGTGCTACTTCTGAAAGCTGCAGGTCCTTTATATACTACTGTCAGATGGGGAGCCTGTGTATGCGTGATACGTCTGTGGACTGTAGGTCCTTTATGCTACTATCAGATGAGGAGCCTGTGTATGCGTGATACGTTTGTGGACTATAGGTCCTTTATGCTACTATCATATGAGGAGCCTGTGTATGCGTGCTACTTCTGTGAACCGTAGGTCATTAATGCCAAAATCTGATCAGAAGTCAGTGTTTTCGTGCTACTTCTGTGAACCATTGTTTCTTTATTCCACTATCTGATCAGGAGGAACAAATACCTCGGTGCTTATGCTCCTGAAATTTAATCATAAACGGTAGATCCTAGAAGTAGCCAATTTCAAGTGCTGCTTCTGTTGTTCTGTAAGTCCCTTATGATATCTATTGTCGAAATTCTCATCTGGAGCAATAAAACTGGTACCGTTAATGTTAAGATATGTGCACAAGATCTCAATTTTATTCATATTTCTTCCTATTTTTTCCTATTATATAGTTTATATTCCCTTGCTATATTCTTCCTCATTTTCTATAAATAAAGATTTATTTTTATTATCTAAATGTGTTGTTGGATTGCTGTATCGTTGATATGTACCAAAATTTATGTTCAGTAATATATTGAAACTATTTTAATGAAACAGCACAAGTTGTTATAAGAATTTTTACAAAAATAACAAGCAAATATATATAAACAGATAATTTATCCGGTACCCTTAAATTGGCATTACGACAAAAAAAAAAAGAAAGATTGTTAAACTGTGTTCTTTCATAATTTTCTTTTTTCTTATCACCGAAAAATCGGTTTAATTACTTTTCATTGATTGTTTCAAACATGTCCACAAAGTACACTAATTATTACCTCAGCTTTATCCGTTGAATAACAAAAGATACGAATATGCATTCTATTCAAAATAAAATGTTTTTATTTCTATTTTTTGTTTAAATTTTTGAAAAGCCAAACAGGTTTTCCATCACGAAGATACATTACAAACATATGAATGTTTTTGCAGAAATTTGATAAATTTTAAGGTGAAGAAACGCCTGTCTGACTGTGTATAGTAATAAACGAAGCATCCCATCGATTAATATATCATAGTTATATGTCAGGTCGTCTCCGGCTGCAACAAAATGAGAAGTGAAATATTGCATAAAATTTCAATCAGGTTAATAGTATATTCTTGTATAATATTATTAGATGGGGGACTGTTTAACATCAAACATTCCATGAACTTAACAGGGTAAAGTATTACGATGAATTTATCTTCACGACTTACTTGGCAGTAAAAAAATATAAAACGGTCTTTTTAAAGGGTCCGTGAACAATCATTTCAACTTAGAATTTGATGTTATCATTCCTTCATCGTAATCATACTTTTTTCTAGTTATATTGACAAAATATAGTTCAGACACTACAAGTATTCCTTTGCTGAGGACTTTCCGTTTCGAATTTTCCTCGGAGTTCGGTATTTTTGTGATTTTACTTTTTGCTATTTACAATATATATCTTCTTGTATGTTGGCCATCTGTCTACTCTGCTACTACAAGGCATCATTCAATACGCTTATAATAAAATCGACCGTGCGACCCTATAATACAAAACATCTCTGTATAATACAAAACATGCATAGCTGTTTAATACAAAAACATGTTCCGTATACCACAAAACATGCATAGCTGGGTAATACAAAATATGCATAGCTGTATAATACAAAACATGCATAGCTGGGTAATTCAAAACATGCATAGCTGTATAATACAAAACATGCATAGCTGGGTACAAAACATGCATAGCTGTATAATACAAAACATGCATAGCTGGGTAATACAAAACATGCATAGCTGTATAATACAAAACATGCATAGCTTTGTAATACAAAACATGCATAGCTGTATAATACAAAACATGCATAGCTGTTTAATACAAAATATGCATAGCTGTGTAATACAAAACATGCATAGCTGTGTAATACAAAACATGCATAGCTGTATAATACAAAACATGCATAGCTGTGTAATACAAAACATGCATAGCTGTGTAATACAAAACATGCATAGCTGTGTAATACAAAACATGCATAGCTGTGTAATACAAAACATGCATAGCTGTGTAATACAAAACATGCATAGCTGTGTAATACAAAACATTAATAGCTGTATAATACAAAACATTCATAGCTGTTTAATACAAAACATGCATAGCTGTGTAATACAAAACATTCATAGCTGTTTAATACAAAACATGCATAGCTGTATAATACAAAATATGCATAGCTGTATAATACAAAACATGCATAGCTGTGTAGTACAAAACATGCATAGCTTTGTAATACAAAACATGCATCTTTGAAAGCTTGAGACTATTGTAATTGTGTGCCTGCTATATAAACAATTACAGAAATTACTTCTCTCATTTCAGGTTTCTGTTACTCAGAATTCACCACACGCCTCCCACAAGCCGGGTCATCGTATGCTTTTGTGTACGCCTCTTTGGGGGAGCTATCAGCCTTTGTCATTGGATGGAGTATGATACTAGAGAACATTATCTTAGCTGCAGCTGCTGCAAAAGCATGGAGTCAATATTTTGATGGTCTGCTGAATGGTACAATACACAGGTGAGGACTTGAGATAAGAGTTATTGTGTTTTTACAAGTTTGAACTCGTCATACGCTTCGTTTAAAAGGTACCACCCGGTCAGATTCTGACGATTTGAAGAGAGAGAAAGCCAATAGAGGATCATGATCAGCCTTTAATAGTAGCTATATTATTAGGAATTAGTTTCACAAAACTTTATTTGTCAGTAAAACGTAGAATATAATGAAAATTCGAAGAATTTGACCTTGCCTGACTTCACTTTTGTTTTCCATCGCTTCGGGGTACCTATATTCGGTCGTGATGCTACACAGTAAAAATGACAGCAGCATCATCATATGCACTAATATATCTTAGCTCATCCGATACTCAAGGATTTGTGGTTCCAATCATGATTTCCTTGAAAGAGGATCGCAGCTTACAAGGAAGCTATTGAACCAAGGGTTCCTCAAGGTAAAATTGATGTCACCCCTTCCAAAGTTTTAAGGACACCATGATCTTGATATGGTTGTCAGCGAGACAGATGGTCACGGATTGTCGTTGCCACAAACCTGTTCTCTTTTCCTCTATTGAGAGTTCATTGGAATTAAGAATGCCATTAGCAACATGACAGGAGCAACAAGATGAAAAGAATCTGGTTACTCTCCAGGAGAATCCAATTTCACCCCCGGGTTTTGGTGGTCAGTCTCTTGTTTTCTCTTTATTGTTTTGTCGTTTTCTTTTTTATCATACTTTGTTTTAATTTACTAAAAGTCTTTGATTCTCGATTCTTGAGCAATTTGTAATTATCAAAAGCGATAATTGAACGGTTTATATAGTTTCATAGAAACGATTTCTACCGCCCCGCATGTACAGTAGACATAAGAACATCTCTTGCTTATCAATATCTGTCCGAGGGATGATACCACCCCGCATGTACAGTAGAAATAAGAACAGCTCTTGTCAATCAATATCAGTCCGAGGGATGATACCACCCCTCAAGTACAGTAGACATAAGATCAGCTCTTGCTAATCAATATCTGTCCGCGGGATGATACCGCCCCGCATGTACAGTAGAAATAAGAACAGCTCTTGTCAATCAATATCAGTCAGAGGGATGATACCGCCCCTCAAGTACAGTAGGCATAAGATCAGCTCTTGCTAATCAATATCTGTCCGCGGGATGATACCGCCCCGCATGTACAGTAGGCATAAGAACAGCTCTTGCTAATTAATATCTGTCCGAGGGATGATACCGCCCCGCATGTACAGTAGACATAAGATCAGCTCTTGCTAATCAATATCTGTCCGAGGTATGATACCGCCCCGCATGTACAGTAGGGATAAGATCAGCTCTTGCTAATTAATATCTGTCCGAGGGATGATACCGCCCCGCATGTACAGTAGGCATAAGATCAGCTCTTGCTAATTAATATCTGTCCGAGGGATGATACCGCCCGCATGTACAATTGGCATAAGATCAGCTCTTGCTAATCAATATCCGTCCGAGGGATGATACCGCCCGCATGTACAGTAGACATAAGAAAAGCTCTTGCTAATCAATATCCGTCCGAGGGATGATACCACCCGCATGTACAGTAGAAATAAGAACAGCTCTTGCTAATCAATATCCGTCCGAGGATGATACCGCCCCGCATGTACAGTAGACATAAGATCAGCTCTTGCTAATCAATATCTGTCCGCGGGATGATACCGCCCGCATGTACAGTAGAAATAAGAACAGCTCTTGTCAATCAATATCAGTCAGAGGATGATACCGCCCTCAAGTACAGTAGGCATAAGATCAGCTCTTGCTAATCAATATCTGTCCGCGGGATGATACCGCCCCGCATGTACAGTAGGCATAAGAACAGCTCTTGCTAATTAATATCTGTCCGAGGATGATACCGCCCGCATGTACAGTAGACATAAGATCAGCTCTTGCTAATCAATATCTGTCCGAGGTATGATACCGCCCCGCATGTACAGTAGGGATAAGATCAGCTCTTGCTAATTAATATCTGTCCGAGGGATGATACCGCCCCGCATGTACAGTAGGCATAAGATCAGCCTTTGCTAATCAATATCTGTCCGAGGGATGATACCGCCCCGCATGTACAGTAGGGATAAGATCAGCTCTTGCTAATTAATATCTGTCCGAGGGATGATACCGCCCCGCATGTACAATTGGCATAAGATCAGCTCTTGCTAATCAATATCCGTCCGAGGGATGATACCGCCCCGCATGTACAGTAGACATAAGAAAAGCTCTTGCTAATCAATATCCGTCCGAGGGATGATACCGCCCCGCATGTACAGTAGACATAAGAAAAGCTCTTGCTAATCAATATCCGTCCGAGGGATGATACCGCCCCGCATGTACAGTAGACATAAGAAAAGCTCTTGCTAATCAATATCCGTCCGAGGGATAATACGGCCCCGCATGTACAGTAGACATAAGAAAAGCTCTTGCTAATCAATATCCGTCCGAGGGAAGTACACCTTGATATCAGGCGTATTTTGATGGATGACTGTTTAACGTACAGTGGCAAATTAATTACTCAATACATATTATGGACCAGAACATGATTATGTGATATAAAATATAAACCCTGCTATTTACTTGACCGACACACTGAGCCGGATTTTCAACGTGCTTGTTCACAAGGTAACAGTCACCAGGAAGACATATAACCCTACCGGGACTCCTTATTCTGACTCCGAGCCGACCAGTCTTTGCTCTGACTTCTAAATGTCGCGTGCTGAGCGGAGAAGCAGAAGATACCAATTATCAAGTCTGTTTTGATCCGGCCGGGGTTCGAACCCACGACATCACGCACTCGAGGCGACCACCCTACCACGATACCATCGAGGCGGTGGTTTATTTTGAAACCTCAACTTCAACATGATTAATTTAACTAGGGGGCTTTGAAACATGTACGGCATTTGGGCTCTGGTGCATAGTTGTCTCATTGACAATCATATCACACATGCCTATTCTATATTGTGAGACAGACATTCGCAGCCTGTTTTGTCTTTTACTGTGTTCTTGTTGTACAGTTTTTATCTTTCTCTGTTTCTTCCTATTTGGAATTTGATGCGACTGTCATACAAGTGAGAGGTTTAGCTAGCTTTAAAACCAGGTTCAATCCACCATTTTCTACATAAGAAAAGACTTTCCTTTTTGAATTTTCCTCGGAGTTCAGTATTTTTGTGATTTTACTTTTTATACATTATAAAACAATTTAAAGCTGCGATTGAAATATCCTTCTTCGTTTAAAGTTCTACAGGTCGATTCATTCTTTTTCGTTTAAAGGTTTACATGTCGAATCATACTTCAACAAGAAATCGTCTTCAGGTTGAACAATACTTCCTCAAGCATTCGTCTGCAGGTCGATTTATACTTCAACAAAAAATCGTCTTCAGTCGAAAAATACTTCCACAAGAAATCGTCTGCAGGACGAATCATACTTCCCAAGACATATTCTGCCGGTCAAATCATTTTTCCACATTACATCGTCTGCAGGTCGAATCATACTTCCACAAGACATCATCTTCAGGTCGAATCATACTTCCACTAGAAATCATCTGCAGGTGCAATCGGCAAGCCATCTATTTGGAAATAAGTATGTTGCTTATTCTGTCAACCAAAGTTTCAAATGAAAGTCTTTCAGAAAGATGTAAATGCGTTCAATAACATGTCAAAAATTTTACAATTACAAAAATTCACAACAGTATAACCAGTATAGTACATAAAAAATCAAAATGATCAAGTTGCACACAAACACACACACACACACACACGGGCGAATATATAACGTCTTTTACTACACATTCTAAATTGTGCAATTACATTATTAAATGTATATTCAGTGTTTTGTGTGTTGTTAATTGTTTCAACAGAAATCTAACATAACACGAAATCATGCAATTGGTGAAATCAATTCAAACAGAGACAAATTTTAAAGGAACGAGTTTCCGCACATGTTTTTTATCAAATATATATTTTATTTTGTTACTTTCAGCTATACCCGTACTTATTTACAATGGACGGGAGATGGATTTTTTACCGACTGTCCAGATATTGCATCGTGTGGTATCTTGTTTATGACTTCTCTACTGTTCGTATGTAACGCAAAGGTAAACGTGTTTTTATTCACAGTCCGTTGATATTTATTTCTGGAAAACTTTTCATAGTAATCAAGATATTGTTATATATTATCAATATGATCACGAACTTTAATTTTTTTTTATTCAATTAATCAGGAAAGGTATCAAAATTATGATTAAAACAGATGTAGTCAATAAGATAGTAATACAACGATTTAAAAAATACTTCATGACATCTAGTGACCAACATACGCAATAAACAACAAATTTATGATTTATCTAAACAAACAATACTAGTATTCTAAATATAAAAGAATACCTTTCCTGTATAAAGAAGAAATGTTATATCCAGAAATTTTCTTAAAAGGGGGCACTGACTACCTAAGAAGTAGCCCGCTCCAGTCATGCTTCAGTGATTCCCTAAATAATCAACCGAATTTTTCTCAAAAAGGGGGGCCCTGGAAAACCCTCTAAATCCGCCACTGATATCTAATCTATACATTACACCTCCAGAACAGTTGCCGTAACGGTCGTTCTATACATTACATCTCCAGAACAGTTGCCGTAACGGTCGTTCTATACGTTACACCTCCAGAACAGTTGCCGTAACGGTCGTTCTATAGTAAAAGAATGTTAATAACACCTCCAGAACAGTTGCCGTAACGGCCGTTCTATAGTAAAGAATGTTAATAACACCTCCAGAACAGTTGCCGTAACGGTCGTTCTGTACATCACACCTCCAGAACAGTTGCCGTAACGGTCGTTCTATACATTACACCTCTAGAACAGTTGCCGTAACGGTAGTTCTATACATTACACCTCCAGAACAGTTGCCGTAACGGTCGTTCTATACGTTACACCTCCAGAACAGTTGCCGTAACAGTCGTTCTATAGTAAAGAATGTTAATAACACCTCCAGAACATATGCCGTAACGGTCGTTCTTTACATTACTCTTATAATATACTAGTTAATGGAGTGTGTGTCCGAGCAAGAACATCTCTATGTTTATTACTTTAGGAAAATTTATTTAAAACACAGTATTTACTATTCAGCCCCATTCTACTATTAAGTCAGACGTCAGGCGCTACCCTGATATACCCTGTCTTTTGTTTTTTGTCCTCTAGTTTTGTTGTTAACGTATTTTGTCGGGTACTTGATGACGGATAGCGTTTGACGTCTTTAGCCGAACAGTTTTATCATTTTTACTTTATTATATTCCTGTGTGCTGGTTCATATTCTGGACGCCATTCTTTGCTCCTTTTAATTGGTAAATCGGATAACAAAAAAAAAAATAATGAAACTTCGAAATGGAAAAATACTTAATTCAAAATCGATTATCTAAAAATACTACAATCGCTAACATTTTTAATAACAAAAATTGTGGTTACCCTTCTATCCATAAGTGTCATGCCAAAAAATTACTTACATGTCCCCGTCTTTCCACCAACAATACGGTAAGGTCCACGTTTAATAGTCGCACATTTTCCTTAAATTTTGAAACTGATATCACTTGATAAACTAACAGTATTATATATTTACTCACATGAAACAAACCATGATGCGGTATTCAGTACGTAGGTGAAACTGGACGATATTTATCTAAACGCTCGCAAGAACACCTTTGTCGTTTTAAAAGACCCTATAAATTCAAAAGTATCATTTATCAACACATTAAGAAGCACAATCATCCTTTTATATATTTAACAGTTCAACCGTTAGAAGTAGTTAATAAGCAGCCTTGGGAATCTCATTCAAAATTTGTACGATCACGAAAAATAATTGAATTAAATTGGATTAACAAATTACAGACAGTCTATCCTCTCGGTCTTAATGACAATATCATGGGAATTGGTAATATATCTAGAACAGATTCTGTTAACATTTTAGATATAGTTTCTAAAACAGTTCGTAAAAACCGTTCTCATGGGCGTAGAATAAATCGAAATCAAAGAAAATTTCGTAATAACAATACAAATAATTCGGACCTAATTTCTATTTCAAAAACTAACGGTAGACATTATCTATTAACCAAGCTCTGTTCTTTACCTGTTAATAAATTACATCAAATTTTAGAGGAATGCAACACAATTCCATATTGCAGTCCTAAGTATGAAATCGTCCAATTTATAATTGCATATTGTTATTCTAAATTGTTTCCAAAAATTGATTGCCCTGGAGATAACAAAAAACATTTTATTAAAATTAAATTGTCAATAAAGGTTTTGATTTTGTAAATATTGCCGGTATTTTTAATGATCATTTTGTTAAAGAACAAATTCCTGGCTATTTTGAAAATACTGAACTCCCTCTTATTTGTTATGTTTACAAAAAATCTTCCCGGAAATATGTGTTTAATTACAGCGAAGTGTGTAAAGATGTTAATATCAGTGACAATACACCTACGTCATGAAATTGCAGTAATTCCGTATACATTTATGGCCCAAGTTCCCATGTTATAACAGGAGACCTTAACATCGTTCGTGACCGAGAGTTGAAATCATTCCTCAGTTAAGGACCTAAATATCGTCCCCCGTCAATTATTGATTGGAATGAGTGTCGTAACATCATCCATGACTCACTCCGTACTTACTGCTCTAAATGGATAAAACGAGAAAAAGCTGACAAGAAATCATTAGATTCTTTTTTTAATTCGATAATGACCATAGTTGATATACGTATTCAACATTTTAAAGAACATTTTACTCCTAACAACAACCATAGTAGCCCAATTTCTCGTATCAAACATATGCTGAAAGAAGTCGCCAAGGAATTTGTTTTTGTCCCGGCTGATAAGGCTGCTAACAATATCATTATTGTTTGACGTAAATTTTACATTGAGGTTCTAAAAAAGGAAATCACGAATTCACCATCATTCCAATTGACTCCATTTTCAGAAAATGACATCTGTAACAAACATAAACTTTTAGCTACTTCTTTACAAGCACAACCAAATACAATGAAAATTCCAACTATGTACTGGCTTCCGAAACTGCACAAAACTCCTTACAAATATAGATTTATTTCGTCTTCAAGCTATTGTTCCACTACTAAACTATCTATTATATTTACTAGTACACTTGGTACAATCAAAAACCTGGTAATAAATTGTTCAAGTAAGGCCTTTGAAAATAGTGGAATTAATTACTTTTGGAGTGTCAAAAATTCGTTGGAAGTACTTGATAAATTGCATGCTTATATTGGTGATTTTGAATCTGTTCAAAGTTTTGATTTTTCTACCCTATATACCACTTTGCCTCATAATCTTATTAAGAAAAAAATCACACACCTGATTAAATGGGCATTTAAAAAGTCGGAATGCGAATATATATGTTCGAACTCTTTTAGGTCATTTTTTAGTAACAACAAACAAAAGAACTATGTCAATTGGACATGCTGTGATACTATAACTGCCCTTGAATTTTTACTAGATAACATTTTTGTTCGCTATGGCGATTCCGTATATCGTCAGGTTATCGGAATTCCCATGGGAACGTACTGTGCACCACTTATTGCGGACCTGTTTCTATTTTGTTATGAGTTACAATTTATGACTAAAATCAGCAAAGACCCATCGAAACAACATCTAATTCAAAAATTTAATAACACTTTAAGATATTTAGATCATATATTGTCTCTCAATAATGACGACTTCAGTTTGTACACTAAAGAGATTTATCCTGCCGAACTGACTTTAAATAAAGCTAACATTAAAAATGAACACTGCCCTTTCCTGGATCTTGATATCTATATCTTTAACGGGAAACTTAATACCAAAATTTATGATAAAAGAGATGATTTTTCATTTCCTATTGTTAATTATCCATTTTTAGATGTTGTTTATATATCTCAACGTGTTCGATTCGCTCGTGTATGTAACAACGTATTTGATTTCAACGAAAGAAGTCTCTGTATTACTGAAAAATTATTACACCAGGGTTTTCGATATCACAAACTTGTCAAAACATTTACTAAATTTTATCATCGGTACAAGGACATCATTCGTAAATATAAATCAACATGCAGACATCTTATACGTTCAGGTATTTCACATCCAATATTTTATAGTAATATTGTTTACAAAGCACAAAAATGTCGGCATTCACCTCAAAAGCTAACCAAACCTTTAAACAGACTTATTCGGAAGGGATATAGTTACGATACTGTTGAAAGGTCATTAAGGATTGCATATTTTGGTATTAATATTGATTCACTCATAGGGTCTTTGCATCGGAAATAAACACAGTTATTCTAAAACCTGTTGTTGGCATGATACGGGTTATGTTCTTCTCATATATTTTATGATGGTATGATACTAAACCCCTAACGGGAGGGATTGTACCTGATTTTCATATGATGAAGACATAATCTTTCATTCAGTTTAATTGAGGTCTGGAGCCGGCATGTCAGTAACTGCTAGTGTTAATTTATGTATCATTGACATTTTACTTAGTTTCTTTTGTTACCTTTTCTGTCATCGGACTCGGACTTCTTTTAAACTGAGTTTTACTGTGCGTATTGCTATGTGTTTCTTTATTCTACATTGGCTAGAGGTATAGGGGAGGGTTGAGATCTCACAAAACATGTTTCAAAACATGTTTAACCCCGCCGCATTTTTCCGCCTGTCCCAAGTCAGGAGCCTCTGGCCTTTGTAAGTCTTGTATGTTTTTTTTAATTTTAGTTCCTTTATTGGTTTTGGAGTTTAGTGTGATTTCCATTTTCACTGAACCAGTACACAATTTTATTCAGGGTCCAACTGAGGACCACCTCCGGGTGCGGGATTTTCTCGCTGCGTTGATGGCCTTCGGCTGTTATCTGCTTTTTGGTCGGGTTGCTGTCTCTTTGACATATCCCCCATTTCCATTCTCAATTGTATTACACCTCCAGAACAGTTGTCGTAACGGTCGTTCTATACATTACACCTCCAGAACAGTTGCCGTAACGCTCGTTCCTATACGTTACACCTCCAGAACAGTTGCCGTAACGGTCGTTCTATAGTAAAGAATGTTAATAACACCTCCAGAACAGTTGCCTTAACGGTCGTTCTATAGTAAAGAATGTTAATAACACCTCCAGAACAGTTGCCGTAACGGTCGTTCTATACATTACAGCTCCAGAACAGTTGCCGTAACGGTCGTTCTATACGTTACACCAACAGAACAGTTGCCGTAACGGTCGTTCTATACGTTACACCTCCAGAACAGTTGCCGTACCGGTCGTTCTATAGTAAAGACTGTTAATAACACCTCCAGAACATATGCCGTAACGGTCGTTCTTTACATTACTCTTATAATATACTAGTTAATGGAGTGTGTGTCCGAGCAAGAACATCTCTATTTTCATTACTTTAGGAATATTTATTTAAAACACAGTATTTACTATTCAGCCCCATTCTACTATTAAGTCAGACGTCAGGCGCTACCCTGATATACCCTGTCTTTTGTTTTTTGTCCTCTAGTTTTGTTGTTAACGTATTTTGTCGGGTACTTGATGACGGATAGCGTTTGACGTCTTTAGCCGAACAGTTTTATCATTTTTACTTTATTATATTCCTGTGTGCTGGTTCATATTCTGGACGCCATTCTTTGCTCCTTTTAATTGGTAAATCGGATAACAAAAAAATAATGAAACTTCGAAATGGAAAATACTTAATTCAAAATCGATTATCTAAAATACTACAATCGCTAACATTTTAATAACAAAATCGTGGTTACCCTTCTATCCATAAGTGCCATGCCAAAAAATGACTTACATGTCCCCGTCTTTCCACCAACAATACGGTAAGGTCCACGTTTAATAGTCGCACATTTTCCTTAAATTTTGAAACTGATATCACTTGATAAACTAACAGTATTATATATTTACTCACATGAAACAAACCAGGATGCGGTATTCAGTACGTAGGTGAAACTGGACGATATTTATCTAAACGCTCGCAAGAACACCTTTGTCGTTTTAAAAGACCCTATAAATTCAAAAGTATCATTTATCAACACATTAAGAAGCACAATCATCCTTTAATATATTTAACAGTTCAACCGTTAGAAGTAGTTAATAAGCAGTCTGGGGAATCTCATTAAAAATTTGTACGATCACGAAAAATAATTGAATTAAATTGGATTAAAAAATTACAGACAGTCTATCCTCTCGGTCTTAATGATAATATAATGGGAATTGGTAATATATCTAGAACAGATTCTGTTAACATTTTAGATATAGTTTCTAAAACAGTTCGTAAAAACCGTTCTCATGGGCGTAGAATAAATCGAAATCAAAGAAAATTTCGTAATAACGATACAAATATTTCGGACCTAATTTCTATTTCAAAAAACAACGGTAGACATTATCTATTAACCGAGCTCTGTTCTTTACCTATTAATAAATTACATCAAATTTTGGAGGAATGCAACACAATTCCATATTGCAGTCCTAAGTATGAAATCGTCCAAATTATAATTGCATATTGTTATTCTAAATTGTTTCCAAAAATTGATCGCCCTGAAGATAACAAAAAACATTTTATTAAAACTAAATATGTCAATAAAGGTTTTGATTTTGTAAATATTGCCGGTATTTTTAATGATCATTTTGTTAAAGAACAAATTCCTGGCTATTTTGATAATACTGAACTCCCTCTTATTTGTTATGTTTACAAAAAATCTTCCCGGAAATATGTGTTTAATTACAGGGAAGTGTGTAAAGATGTTAATATCAGTGACAATACACCTACGTCATGAAATTGCAGTAATTCCGTATACATTTATGGCCCAAGTTCCCATGTTATAACAGGAGACCTTAACATCGTTCGTGACCGAGAGTTGAAATCATTCCTCAGTAAAGGACCTAAATATCGTCCCCCGTCAATTATTGATTGGAATGAGTGTCGTAACATCATCCATGACTCACTCCGTACTTACTGCTCTAAATGGATAAAACGAGAAAAAGCTGACAAGAAATCATTAGATTCTTTTTTTAATTCGATAATGAACATAGTTAATATACGTATTCAACATTTTAAAGAACATTTTACTCCTAACAACAACCATAATAGCCCAATTTCTCGTATCAAACATATGTTGAAAGAAGTCGCCAAGGAATTTGTTTTTGTCCCGGCTGATAAGGCTGCTAACAATATCATTATTGTTTGACGTAAATTTTACATTGAGGTTCTAAAAAAGGAAATCACGAATTCACCAACATTCCAACTGACTCCATTTTCAGAAAATGACATCTGTAACAAACAAACTTGTAGCTACTTCTTTACAAGCAGAACCAAATCAATGAAAGTTCCAACTATGTACTGGCTTCCGAAACTGCGCAAAACTCCTTACAAATATAGATTTATTTCGTCTTCAAGCCATTGTTCCACTACTAAACTATCTATTATATTTACTAGTACACTTGGTACAATCAAAAACCTGGTAATAAATTGTTCAAATAAGGCCTTTGAAAATAGTGGAATTAATTACTTTTGGAGTGTCAAAAATTCGTTGGAAGTACTTGATAAATTGCATGCTTATATTAATGATTTTGAATCTGTTCAAAGTTTTGATGTTTCTCCCCTATAGACCACTTTGCCTCATAATCTTATTAAGAAAAAATTCACACACCTGATTAAATGGGCATTTAAAAAGTCGGAATGCGAATATATATGTTCGAACTCTTTTAGGTCATTTTTTAGTAACAACAAACAAAAGAACTATGTCAATTGGACATGCTGTGATACTATAACTGCCCTTGAATTTTTACTAGATAACATTTTTGTTCGCTATGGAGATTCCGTATTCCGTATATCGTCAGGTTATCGGAATTCCCATGGAAACTTACTGTGCACCCTTATTGCGGACCTGTTTCTATTTTGTTATGAGTTACAATTTATGACTAAAATCAGCAAAGACCCATCGAAACAACATCTAATTCAAAAATTTAATAACACTTTAAGATATTTAGATCATATATTGTCTCTCAATAATGACGACTTCAGTTTGTACACTAAAGAGATTTATCCTGCCGAACTGACTTTAAATAAAGCTAGCATTAAAAATGAACACTGCCCTTTCCTGGATCTTGATATCTATATCTTTAACGGGAAACTTAATACCAAAATTTATGATAAAAGAGATGATTTTTCATTTCCTATTGTTAATTATCCATTTTTAGATGTTGTTTATATATCTCAACGTGTTCGATTCGCTCGTGTATGTAACAACGTATTTGATTTCAACGAAAGAAGTCTCTGTATTACTGAAAAATTATTACACCAGGGTTTTCGATATCAAAAACTTGTCAAAACATTTACTAAATTTTATCATCGGTACAAGGACATCATTCGTAAATATAAATCAACATGCAGACATCTTATACGTTCAGGTATTTCACATCCAATATTTTATAGTAATATTGTTTACAAAGCACAAAAATGTCGGCATTCACCTCAAAAGCTAACCAAACCTTTAAACAAACTTATTCGGAAGGGATATAGTTACGATACTGTTGAAAGGTCATTAAGGATTGCATATTTTGGTATTAATATTGATTCACTCATAGGGTCTTTGCATCGGAAATAAACAGTTATTCTAAAACCTGTTGTTGGCATGATACGGGTTATGTTCTTCTCATATATTTTATGATGGTATGATACTAAACCCCTAACGGGAGGGATTGTACCTGATTTTCATATGATGAAGACATAATCTTTCATTCAGTTTAATTGAGGTCTGGAGCCGGCATGTTAGTAACTGCTAGTGTTAATTTATGTATCATTGACATTTTACTTAGTTTCTTTTGTTACCTTTTCTGTCATCGGACTCGGACTTCTTTTAAACTGAGTTTTACTGTGCGTATTGCTATTTGTTTCTTTATTCTACATTGGCTAGAGGTATAGGGGAGGGTTGAGATCTCACAAAACATGTTTCAAAACATGTTTAACCCCGCCGCATTTTTCCGCCTGTCCCAAGTCAGGAGCCTCTGGCCTTTGTAAGTCTTGTATGTTTTTTTTAATTTTAGTTCCTTTATTGGTTTTGGAGTTTAATGTGATGTCCATTTTCACTGAACCAGTACACAATTTTATTCAGGGGCCAACTGAGGACCACCTCCGGGTGCGGGATTTTCTCGCTGCGTTGATGGCCTTCGGCTGTTATCTGCTCTTTGGTCGGGTTGCTGTCTCTTTGACAAATTCCCCATTTCCATTCTCAATTGTATTACACCTCCAGAACAGTTGTCGTAACGGTCGTTCTATATATTACACCTCCAGAACAGTTGCCGTAACGGTCGTTCTATACATTATACCCCCAGAACAGTTGTAACGGTCGTTCTATACATTACACCTCCAGAACAGTTGCTGTAACGGTCGTTCTATACATTACACCTCCAGAACAGTTGCCGTAACGGTCGTTCTATACGTTACACCTCCAGAACAGTTGCCGTAACGGTAGTTCTATACATTACACCTCCAGAACAGTTGCCGTAACGGTCGTTCTATACATTACACCTCCAGAACAGTTTCCGTAACGGTCGTTCTATACGTTACACCTCCAGAACAGTTGCCGTAACGGTCGTTCAATAGTCAAGAATGTTAATAACACCTCCAAAACAGTTGCCTTAACAGTCGTTCTATAGTAAAGAATGTTAATAACACCTCCAGAACAGTTGCCATAACGGTCGTTCTATACGTTACACCACCAGAACAGTTGCAGTAACGGTCGTTCTATAGTAAAGAATGTAAATAACACCCCCAGAACAGTTGCCGTAACTATCGTTCTATAGTAAAGAATGTTAATAACACCTCCAGAACAGTTGCCATATTGGTTGTTCTATAGTAAAGAATATTAATAACACCTCCAGAACAGTTGCCGTTACGGTCGTTCTATATATTACACCTCCAGAACAGTTGCCGTAACGATCGTTCTATACGTTACACCTCCAGAACAGTTGCCGTAACGGTCGTTATATAGTAAAGAATGTTAATAACACCTCCAGAAGAGTTGCCGTTACGGTCGTTCTATACATTACACGTTATATGCCTTGTTAGGGACTTTCCCTTTTGAATTTTCCTCGGAGTTCAGTATTTTTTGTGATTTTACTTTTTGTTAATCTGTTGATCTACTGGACAATTTTTGAATTAATGAGCAAAATTCACAAATTAATTGTCACAGCCTGTAAAGTAAATAGTAAGACCACATTATGATATAACAAAGTGATCTCGTCCAATGAAATTGCAGGATTGTGTGTTTAAATGTGGATAATGAATGATAAAACATGCTCTTAGTAAGGGATTATCCTTTTGTTCAAAATAAAGAATTTCAATAAATGAATTACAATGTTATAAGCATGGCATAAAGTAAAATCACAAAAATACTGAACTCCGAGGAAAATTCAAAAAGGAAAGTCCGCAATCAAATGGCAAATTCAAAAGTTCAAACACATCAAACGAATGGATAACAACTGTCATATTCTTACGTAGAAAATGGTGGATTGAACCTGGTTTTATAGCTAGCTAAACCTCTCACTTGTATGACAGTCGCATCAAACTCCATTATATTGACAACGATGCGTGAACAAAACAAACAGACACAATAGGTAAAAATGTCAAAAATAGGGGCACAGCAGTCAACATTGTGTTATCATCTTAATCACTATAAAAACAAACAAATGTAACGAAGAAGCACAAAAAGGCATACATAAAATTTAACATCCTCATTTTGCTTTTATTATACGATTTTATTTATCTATGTAAAATCCACCCATAGAGGATGGAAGGTTTTAAGCAATGGCGTAATATCGCGCGTTTGAAATTCGCACAGGTAGACATAAAATAATTTTGTCGTTCAAAGTATGACGGGATACATAAATACAGAGTCACGTAAAATGGATATCACAAAAAACAGACTTAAGCCTTCCAATTGATGTTTTACTATGTTGTGATGTTATACTATTGTTTCAGAAAAGGAGAAGTACCATTAAAACGTTTAAGTGCAAATGTTTACCTGTTAATCAGGAATCTGATGTAAAATAATTTATGTGTTTTTATATATACTAGACCGTTCAGGCTCCGTGTTGAAGGCCGTACATTGTATGGTTTACTTTTATAAATTGGGCACTCACACCACATCTTCCTATATCTATTAACAGTAAAAGTAATATTAATAAGTAAAATAATTGTGTGGTTCAAAGTATGACGGGATACATAAGCGCAGAGTCACGCCAAATGGACATCTAAAAAACAGACCCTACAGCAAAAGTAATATTAATAAGGACAAATAAAAGAATACTATAACACGCCATTAAGATGATAAACAACGTCAGTACGCAAAATCTATAGACCATCGTGTATTATTTGTGAAGTTGATAAAATAATTTTGTCGTTCAAAGTATGACGGGATACATAAATACAGAGTCACGTAAAATGGATATCACAAAAAAACAGACTTAACAGTAAAAATAATATTAATAAATAAAATAATTGTGTGGTTCAAAGTATGACGGGATACATAAGTACAGAGTCACGTCAAATGTATATCACAAGAAAACAGACTCAACAGTAAAAGTAATATTAATAAATAAAATAATTTTGTCGTTCAAAGTATGACGGGATACATAAGCGCAGAGTCACGCCAAATGGACATCTAAAACAGACCCTACAGATATTAATAAGGACAAATAAAAGAATACTATAACACGCCATTAAGATGATAAACAACGTCAGTACGCAAAAGCTATAGACCATCGTGTATTATTTGTGAAGTTGATGAATTTTTGTCCCAAAGCACATTTGTCAGCTTGGCAGAATTTAATATAATTTAAAATTATTAAAAATTGAACTTTAAACAAAATATCAAAATATAAAGTTGAATTCAACATGTTCTGTCATATTGGCACTGTTAATATTTATAATATGAATATTAATAATTTCAAAAAATTGAAACCACATCAAAGCAAAAAAAAAAAAAAAAATGGGAAAATATAGTAAATTAAATAAAGTAACCTAAGTCTTTAGCTTATACGCTTACCAAAACTCCGATTACTGAATCCGCGGTTGTTAAAAAAAAAACCATTTTGATTATTATCATACAATTATAAACATGAATTATCACTACAATATTAATTTTGAATTTCTTATAATCATAAGGCGATTATCACCTTTTTCATTTGAACATTTAGATTTATGTTAATGACCTCAAATAATATTTTTGGTGTAAAAATAAATTATTTTTTTATGTAAATAGACTGTGTCAGTGTGGAAACATAGTAGGAACTCAGATTTTGAAATTTAACGACTATAAATAAATAAAAAGATAATTCCTCACTAAAAGATTTCATGATTTACATTCATACTCACAATTAAAAAACTGATACAATTCGGCTATTTCGTTGAACTGTTATGTCATCTAATGTATAAAACACAATGTATGACATTTTAAAATCAATTACACTATTCAATAAACAAAATGCATAAAAGGGAAATCATGCATTAATTCTAAAAATTGCACTGATCATGAACAAATTCTTGATTCAACTAACCAAGAAGTTAATCAATCCCTGAGAACTTTCCAATACTCTTAAGTTTGTAAAATAATGATAATCCCTTTCCTGACTCTTTAACGCTCGCGCGTACTTAATCATGAGGAGTGTGAATATCATTCTCTAACATATACAAAAAAACATATTTCTCAACAATCAGATTAACAATACTGTTTTATTTAGACTTAGAGAACGGTGACCTATACAAGCAGTTGTTTACTTCTACGTCATTTGGAGAGTTGTCTCATTGGCAATCATACCACATTTTATATCAACGAACAAGGCACTGTATTGTGATCATTTATTGTATTATTTTAGGCGTCCACACTGTTTTCGTTTATCCTGACTACAATGAATGGATTAGTAATTATTTGCATTATATGTGTTGGTATCTTCCATGTTCGCCATGAGAATTGGACGGATCCACCGGGCTTTTTTCCGTTCGGTATGACAGGGGTATGTATCTTATATTCATAATTCATCCTATTGAAAACCAAAATTCAACTTTTAATAATTCTTAGCTCAAGTCTCGGACAGAAGTTCAAGCTAAGGAAATTGCGCTGCTTTTGATGGTTATTGTTTCATTCTGAAGCCAGAACACTGAAACATACAACATTGGATACATTATTATGAAACAAAGGTACATTGAAAGAAACCAAGTCGAAATGGAGACAATGATGCCTAATTTGATGATACCAGTTACATCTAAATATAGCCATGACAAGGCTTAATATCATTTGTTTATACTGTTTTCAATGATTAATTGATTTATTGTTGTTTGCTCAACATCAAGTGGCAAATAGTTCATGCATGTTCATGACGAAAACAAATTAACAATAAAATGTAAAAAAGGCCATCCGGGATAAAGGTCGGGAAATGTAGATTACCATTAGAAACTGAGGGTATATTGAATAGGGATATTGTAACAGGCCACCTACGGATCCCTCAAAGGGTTCTTAACGTGCAGAGAGCGTGGCATTTTCTCTACACGAGGAATCGGATTTAACGTCCCTTTTCTGACCGGACCTTGCTGCGAACTTGTACATCCCGCACCGCCAAACGGACGCCCCATTTTTGCAAATGGTTTACTGCCGGTCGGAAGAAAACTTGTAGTGACCATATTTCTATTCCTCAATCACCCATGGGGGTTTGAATCAGTGTGTTACAATACTATTTTGCTGGATATAATAGGTGAACAGGACGTGAGACAAAGATCAACATGACATATGTAAACAGGACGTGAGACAAAGATCAACATGACATATGTAAACAGGACGAGAGACAAAGATTAACATGACATATGTAAACAGGACGTGAGACAAAGATCAACATGACATATGTAAACAGGGCGTGAGACAAAGATCAACATGACATATGTAAACAGGACGTGAGACAAAGATCAACATGACATATGTAAACAGATTGATTGATTGATTGTTGGTTGCTTAACGTCCAGTGGCAAATATTTCATGCATATTCAGGACGAGAACAAATTAACAATAAATACAATAGGTAGGTTTTGTAATAGAGGTGTCTGGGATTGAGGTCGGAGAAATTTAGACTGCCACGGGAAATGAGGGTATATTGGATAGGGACAGAAATTTAGCCTTGCAACCGGTCACCTACGGACCCCTCAAAGAGTTGTTGCAAGGGTTTTAACGTGCAAAGAGCGTGGCACTCTCTTTACACGAGGCATCGGATTTAACGTCCCCATTCTGACCGGACGTGGCTGCAAATTTGTTCATCCCGCACAGCCAAACGGACGCCCCACTTTGACGAGGGTTTTACCGCCGGTCGGAGGAAGACCAATGGTGACCATACTTCTATTCCCCAGTCACCCTTGGGGTCATATGTAAACAGGGCATGAGACAAAGATCAACATGACATATGTAAACAGTACGTGAGACAAAGATCAACAGACATATATAAACAGGACGTGTGACAAAGATAAACATCACATATGTAAACAGGACGTGAGACAAAGATCAACATGACATGTAGACAGGACGTGAGACAAAGATAACCAGGTCGTGTAACAGAAGTAAGACAGGATGCAAACTAAAGGTAATCAGGACACAAAACAAAGGTACAGTGCAACTAAGAAGTGAGACAAAACTAAGATAAATAGGAATCAAGACAATGATAAACAGGAAGTAAAACAAAGGTAAACAAAAAGTGAGACAAAGGTTAAACAGATCGCATCACAAATGTAATGAAGAAGTCAGATCAATATCAACACAATGCAGAACAAAGGTAAACGTGACGTGGAACAAAAATAGAGGACGTAAAAAAGTGAGTAGGAAATGAGAAACAGGTAAAGACAAAGGTAAGTAGAACGCAAGACAAAGGTACATAGGACACAAGACAAGGGTAAATATGAAACAATACAAAGGTAAATATGACACAACACAAAGGTAAATATGACACAACACAAGGTAAATATGACACAACACAAAGGTAAATATGACACAACACAAAGTAAATATGACACAACACAAGGTAAATATGACACAACACAAAGGTAAATATGAAACAGTACTAAGGTAAAAAGAACACAAGACAAAGGTAAAAAGGACACAAGACAAAGGTCACAAGGACACAAGACAAAAGTGAATAAAACATAAGACAAAGATAAATAGGACACAGACAAAGATAAATAAGGCACAAGACATAGGTAACTAGAACACTATACAAAGGTAAATAGGACTCGAGACACTGGTAAATAGGACAAAAGATAAATAGGATTCAAGATAAATGTAAATCTTACAGAAGACAAAGGTAAAAAGGACACAAGACAAAGGAAAAAACGACAAGACAAATGTAAATAGGACACAAGACAAAGGTAAATAGGACACAAGACAAATGTAAATAGGACACAATACAAAGGTAAACAGGACAAAAGACAAAAGTAAATAGAACACAAGGCAAAGGTAAATAGGACAAAAGACAAATGTAAATAGGACACAAGACAACTGTAAATAGGACACAATACAAAGGTAAACAGGACAAAAGACAAAAGTAAATAGAACACAAGTCAAAGGTAAAAAGGACACAAGACAAAGGTAATTAGGACACAAGACAAATGTAAATAGTACACAAGATAAATGTATATAGGACACAAGACAAAGGTTAATAAGGCACAAGACATAGGTAACTAAGACAACCGAGAAAGGTAAATAGGACACAACACAAAGGTAAATAGGACACAAGACAAAGGTAAATATGACAGAAGACAAAGGTAAATAGGACACAAGACAAAGGTAAATAGGACACAAGACAAATGTAAATAGGACACAAGACAAATGTAAAAATAAGGCATAAGACATAGGTAGCTAGGACACAAGACAAAGGTAAATGGGACACAAGACAAAGGTAAATAGGACACAAGACAAATGTAAATAAGACACAAGACATAGGTAGCTAGGACACAAGACAAAGGTAACTAGGACACAAGAAATAGGTAACTAGGACACAATACAAATGTAAATAGGACACAAGACAAAGGTAAATAGGACACAAGACATAGGTAGCTAGGACACAAGACAAAGGTAAAAAAGACACAAGACAAATGTTAAGAGTACACAAGACAATAGGGCAATAGGACACTAGACAAAGGTAAATAGGACACAAGACAAATGTAAATAAGGCACAAGACATAGGTAACAAGAACACAAGACAAAGGTAAATAGGACACAAGACAAAGGTAAATAAGAAACAAGACAAATGTTAATAGGACACAAGACAAATGTAAATAAGGCACAAGACATAGGTAGCTAGCACACACGACAAAGGTAGCTAGGACACAAGATAAATGTAACTACGACACAAGACAAAGATAAATAGGACACAAGACAAGGGTAAATAGGACACATGACAAATGTAAACAGGACACAAAACAAGGGTTAATAAGACACAAGACATAGGTAACTGGGACACAAGACAAAGGTAAAAAGGACACAAGACAATAGAACAATAGGACAATAGACAAATTTAAATAGGACACAAGACAAAGGAAAATAGGACACATGACAAAGGTAAATAGGACACTAGACAAAGGTAAATAGGACATAAGACAAAGGTAAATATGACACAAGACAAAGGTAACAAGGACACAAGACAAAAGTAAATAAGGCATAAGACAAAGGTAAATAGGACATTAGACAAAGTTAAATAGGACAGATGACAAATGTAAATATGACAGAAGACAACGGAAAATATTGATTGATTGTTGGTTGCTTAACGTCCAGTGGCAAATATTTCATGCATATTCAGGACGAGAACAAATTAACAATAAATACAATAGGTAGGTTCTGTAATAGAGGCGTCTGGGATTGAGGTTGGAGAAATTTAGACTGCCACGGGAAGTGAGGGTATATTGGATAGGGACAGAAATTTAGCCTTGCAACAGGTCACCTACGGACCCCTCAAAGAGTTGTTGCAAGGGTTCTTAACGTGCAAGAGCGTGGCACTCTCTTTACACGAGGCATCGGATTTAACGTCCCCATTCTGACCGGACGTGGCTGCAAATTTGTACATCCCGCACAGCCAAACGGACGCCCCACTTTGACGAGGGTTTTACCGCCGGTCGGAGGAAGACCAATGGTGACCATACTTCTATTCCCCAGTCACCCTTGGGGGCCAACGGAAAATAGAACGGAAAACAAAAATAAGTTACAAAACAAAGGAAAATAGAATGCAAGACGAAGGACGCAAAACAAAAGATAAATAGGATGTACAACAAAGGAAAATAGGACGTTAAACCTAGGAAGGTAAATAGGTAAATAGGTTCCAAAACAAAGGAAAACAGGATGCAAGGCAAATAATCATGGATACCATACGCTAAAAATTGAAATGAATTTCTCGGAAAATGAAATCGAATATTTATTTTTTTTTAGCTTAGAATGATTCCGTTTTGTACTGTCTATTTTATATTCTTACAATTAATCATTTTAATATTACATAGCTATTTTATTTCTTTAATATTTTTAAAAGATATCAAATGCTATATAAACTGGATACAAACCCTTTTCTGTTGTTCTGTTCATGACAGTCAAAGTAAAAGAATCAGTAATTAATCCATTACTATTAACTCAATTACGGACTGACATTTACAAGGAGATAATGGTGGAATCAGTTAAACGATTCTAGTAAGGTTAGATCATGTCATAATTTGGTCAAGATTTATAGTTGCTGTTCTGAAGATAAGAAATAGCTGTCCATTGCCCTGCTTTCATTATTTCTATATTTGCGAGAGATAATTAATGAACGCATTTATCACTTAAACATAATGTCAGTATAATAACAGATTTCGAGACGTCAATCGATACCTAAATAGGTTCAGTTTATATCAAAGCTCAAATGAAAGATGGCATACGTAACAACTGATGAAGTATCACGTGACTGCACAATTATACACTAGTGAGTTTGACTAAAACAAGCCATTCTTATTTTCAAACTTATTTCATGATTTTTTTTTTAAAAAGGAAGATAATACAAAGGGAGCAATACAAACCATTAATAGTTAACAGACAGCAACATCACAACACAAAAAAAACTTAATATTGAACAATACAAACCATTAATAGTAAAAAGACAGCATCATCACAACACAAACAAAATTTAATACTGAACAATACAAACCATTAATAGTAAACAGTAAGAAAAGTAACATCACAACACAAACAAAACTAAATACTGAACAACGCGAACCCCATGAGGAGCTGAAACAAATATAAGTTGCATTAGGACACTATATAGCGGTCAGGAGTCTATCTGAACAGTAACATAGGCTCTAGAACTGCGTATATTTTTTGTTTGGGAGATGATTAAGTGACTCGATATCATAACTCAATAGGAGATAATTTGTGTTGTGACGTAAGCAATTTTTAGCACGTCAATATTTCCCCCTCGTTTTTAATAATTTTCGTAAGCAGGGAATACTTTAAATGTAAATCGGTTTTTGAATTATTATTTCAAATAAATTTTAATCATTATTTATTTATTCAATTATTTTTATATTGATAGATAATAGCTGGTGCTGGAACACTTTTCTGTATATTTACTGGAATAGACTCTATTTGTTCTGTGAGCGAAGAAACAAGAGAACCAATCAAAATTGTTCCACGTGCAATCATAACTTCCAACATTCTGACGTTCGTTATAATAATGTGTGTAACTTTGGCTGTAACACTATCATATCCCTGGTATAATCTACAAGACATTATGGCTATACCTACTGTCTATCAAAATAAAGGAGTAAATGGATCATTTTATGTTTTTGCAATTGGTGGATTAATGGGACTAACCGCTGCCTTGGTCAGCAGCATACAAGGAATACCAAGGTTGTTGTTTTCTATGAAAATGGACCGGTTATTATATCCTTGCTGCTTACTGAATCCCGACACTGGAGGAGTTTTTAAGTTAACTATATTTCCTTTGTTGATAGCCAGTCTATTATCTGTGTTTGTGACGCTGAATATGTTAATTCAAATGTTGGCATTAGGATCATTAATTTCATACACGTGCGTAGCAGTATGTGTTTTACATGTCCGTTATCAACCAACACACGTTGGACTTTTCCAGGAATATGAAGACTTAAATGAAGATAAATTTGTTCAGAGCACAGAACTTGTATATCCATCTTTATTTACACGAAACCCCAAAAATAATAACGATTTAAGTAAGACTTTTGTTGAGAAAAACAATATTGGATTTTTCAACAGATTGTCAAAAGATCCCAAAATCATTTAATTATGCCAGACAAACCACGTGATAGCACGTATCACAAAATGGATAGTGTAATAAACGATACACCAAGTGGAAGTCAGAGTAGTTTGTTTCAAATTCCTCCAGGAATTGCAATAGAACCTTCAAATGCAACGTCAATGACGTCATCGATAGCACTAATTATATTCATTATAGCAACAACTGTTTTCTCCTTCATAGTAATATTTGCCAGTGATTCGTTGTTTACTGGTTCGTGGTGGGCTACGGCTTGTTTTTTAATTTCTGTGATAGCATTAATAGTCACAACTGTAGTCATTGTTAAGCAGCCTCAAAATCAAACCAGTTTACTGTTTAAAACTCCATATGTGCCGTTCGTACCGCTGCTTCTTATATTCATAAATATGTTAATGATGTCATCATTATCATATAAAGCTTGGTTACGATTCAGTATATGGCTTTTCACTGGTAAGTTAAATTCTAAATAAATATATAAAGAAATAACATTGCGTTGTAACGTATGAAATGTGTTCTAAGTACTGCGTATTTATCAGGTAAATAACGTTCTAACGAGTGAATATTGTGTTCTAACTATTAAACTTCATGATTTAGCTAATGAATATTATGTTCTAACTAGTGAACATAGAGTTATAACTATTAATTATTGCGTTCTTACTAGTGGACATGGCACTCTAACTTATGAACATTGCGTTCTAGCGCATTCAACATATCGTTCTAGCTAATGAACATTGTAGTTTAACTACGAAACATTGCGTTCTAACAAGTGAATATTACATTCTAGCTATTTTATTATAACTAGTGAACAATAATTCTGGCAAATGAACATTGTGTTTTAGTTAATGTACATTGCGTTCTGGCTAATGAACATTTCGTTCTAACTAGTGAACATTGCGTTCTAACCTTTGTACATTGTGATATAAATAATGAATATTGCGTTTTCACTCATGAACATTGTTTTCTCAGAAATTTAGCAAATAAACATTGCGTTTTTCAAACAGTCTGAAGAAAGAAAAAAAGAAAATCCTGCATTAGTTAATTAAATCGAAATCGCTTTATAATACAGTATTACGTGAAGCCATCTATATTGATTGCCTCTCAAAACCAATTGCTTAAATACTCTAAAAACAATTTTTGATATGTATATCAATGAAAAAAAAGTTATTAAACTCATCCAACTCTCCACCAATGGCCAAATGAAGAAGAAGTTAGCAAATATAGGTAACTGCATGGCCTTAAATACTGAGATAAACTCATACCGAATAGTGAGACATAAAAGGCCCCAAAATGACAAAGGTAAAACAAGAAATCTCACGCCCTGGTTTATGTACAAGACAAGAAACGAAAAACAAATACTGCAATAAATGACATCTACTAAATAACAAGCCCCTGACTTGGGTTCTTTCCATCTATCAAAATCATGATTGTTCTCTTTCAGGAATAATTGTCTATTTTATATATGGAATACGACACAGCACAGAAAGTGAAATAGACGACCAAGAGGTGGTTCTTTATGAAATAAATGACCAAGAAAGGACACCAATAAAGTGATAAGAAGTTGTAGATTCCTCCTTTAAGAGCTACCAGAGGACATAGGATCACAGAATGAGAAGAAAAAAACTGAATCTTAAATATCGAAAATACTATGTAACCTCAGCAGAGGAACGCATTATGATTATCATAACTTTAATTAATGTTTGTTTTATTACGATCTAAGTATGTTTAAGGAGGAGCATTCAAATATCAAAAGTAGAATATATCATAACTTTGATGTTTGTTTTATTACGATCTTAGTATGTTTAAGGAGGAGCATTCAAATATAAAAAGTAGAATATACAACATTAACAGGGAGCATAGTAAAGTGTGTATTTGAATAACCAATAAACAACAATGAATAACCTGATGTATTATACGATTATACAAATTCTCTTGTCTGATTGGCTAAAAACCTAGGTAATCTTTGATAAAACGTTATATTCACCGATAGAAAAAAAAAAAGGAGAGGTTAATATAAGATTTGGAACAGCTAACGTGTATCTATAAATAGTTTGCTTCCTAGGCAACGTCAATAACGTAGGCTTTATACGTCATGCACAATCTCGTTTGTCTTCCTCTTTATTTCAATGTTATTATTTTGTAATAAATCTTATCAAATATTTCATACTTACAAAAGTTTTGCAACTGCCAAAAGCAGATAATATATTTAGTAAAATAAGGAACAGTGAAATATCTTCAGCAAATACTAGAAATTGGAGATGGATAAAAAATGATAATAAAACAATTGTTGACTTTGGGTATCAGTTGAAACAATGATTTATCAACATCATAGATAAAACATTTACCCGCGGTGAATATCATATCCCTAATTTGACAAATCATTGTAACAACCTCGTCAAAAGTCAATAATTGTATAATAATTTCCAATTCTTGTGCTGTTAGGTTACTGTTACATTGATAATGATCCATATATCCATTTAAGAAGGCGGTCTCGGCTAGCTTTCAATGTTGGAGTTTGGAGTATCTTAGGTTTGATAAAACCATAGTCTTTAAAAATTAGAGTTGGCTGCTTTTCCGCTAAGCACATGACATTAATTAGCTAGTTTAAACAAGTTGACCAGATAGGACATGTCTTTCTGGAGATAGTTATCTAGAATATTCAAAATCTGTCTTAAGTGCGTCGGTCTAGCACAAAGCAGGATTCATAAAGAACCCATCTGGTTTTTCCTGAATATTGACCTTTAAACAGAAATTCATCATCATCATATTCCTTCTACTTATTCTATAGAAATTTAAAGTTTTATTACAATAGGTGAAAGTTTTCCTCCTGAAATTGAGGAATGTCGTTGAACAAAAAAAGAAAAATAACAAAAATACCGAACTCCAAGGAAAATTCAAATCGGAAAGTCCCAAACTCAAACGAATGGAAAACAACTGTCATATTTCTGACTTGGTACATGCATTTCCTTATGTAGAAAATGGTGGATTAAACCTGGTTTAATAGCTAGTTTAACCTCTCACTTGTATGACATTAGCATAAATTTCCATTATATTCACAACAATGTGTGAACAAAACAAACAAACATAATAGGTAAATATGTCAAAAATAGGGGCACAGCAGTCAACATTGTGTTATAATCCTAATCACTATAAAAACAAACAAATATGTCAAGAAAGAAAAGCAAAATGGTAAATAGACAAAGCACATAAGCAAAAATGACAGACAGGAAGACAAAAAAAAATACCACATCTCAACACATTAGCGGGATGCACAAGTTCCGAGCCACGCCAAAGTTCCGTTTTGTAATTTTACTTAAAAGTGCCTACGTATCATTCATTTACTGCTGATAAGTCGGTGTCTCGGTTCTGACAAGATTAACATAGTACAAGTTATTATAAATCTTCAATAATCGATAATATTGCTCTAAAGCTAAAATTCCAACACTCTTAGGCTAACTGGACCTTAATGGGGTTTTATTTAGATCTAAAGTTTTCTATGTTCTTCAATGATTTAAAGGTTTGAAGTTCCTGACTTTTGAACTCGAAAGTATTAGTACAAAACAAATCGTTTATTAACCGTTATTATTATCTTTCTTAAAGGGGCATTAGCTGTCAAACCCATGTTCACCGATTTGACTCAAATTCTTACATTCGACTTGTAAAATACTAAAACGCATATCCAAATTATAAAAAGTCTAACATAAACAATTTAATATGCATAGTCTCGATTTTATGTATCAGCATTTCGTGTGTATTTTAGTCAAAATGCCATTTAATTAACCATCGAGGTGACTTCCGAAGACTGTCGAAGGTCATATAACCCAATATAAACATAAACATAGATATAAATAGATAGCGAACTCGTGCAATTGGATTTTTCTAGGTCTGTTTGATTTCATATTATAGGTTAAAAAATAAGTTAATAATCGTTTTTCCTGTATAGGAATGAGTTTTTCTAGATTGAATCAGTCAAACAAATGGTTTACCCTTGTTTCACTTCAAATGTTTACATTCTTTTCCATTTAATAACTGAACACGCCTAGTTCATGCGTAATTCATCTCTAACTATAGGAATCAATTAAAGTTTACATGAATACGGATCCATGAGGTCGAATTATTCACTTGCAAGTGAATAATTCATTAGCGATGTTTCTTTGCTTATTTGGACAAAACTGGTTGTTAAAAGCGAATTATTATTTCACTTTTATTAATGATTGAACAAAAATATTTTATTTTTTTATATCTCGTAGCTAATGCCCCTTTAAGCCGGAGACAATTAAAGATAAATATTTTAGCATGTCCAGAACATTCCGTCATGAGTATAACGTGTAGTGTGATTACAGCTCATGAAAGCATGTAATTATTCTTCAACTTACTAAAGAAGGCTATAGCCGGATCCTTGTGTTTTCTCGTTCTGCATGCACTTTGCGTTTATTTCTCTACCTGAAAAATTGGGTCATTCAAATAAGAAACTATGAATTTTATTATATAAGCTAACAAAATCGACAAAATCGGTATGTATCTTGCACGCACAATTCGTAAGTAAAATGAACTTTCTCGATTTCCAACTTATGCAACCCCTTTACATTATAATAGTTCAGCTTCGTATACTATTTTAACTTCCACGTCTATTGGCAAATACATTGCTAAATGAGGTTAGCCTAATACAGTCAAACCTGGGTAAACTGAACCCTAAATAAACCGGTTTCCTTTCCATTTTGGCCGCAAATTGAAGTCCCATTTTCCCCCTTCAAAGTCTCTGTAAAAACACTCTCTTTAAACCGGACTCTGTGTATGCCGATCTAATTAGACAGTTCTAATACTCTTAATTGCAGAAATTATTACAATTTGCCGCTGGACGTAAACCAGCCATCCGTCATCATCATCATTATCTGTCAAAACCGATTTGTTTAATTAATTCAACATGTATAACAGTATCGATATCGATATTCAATCAAAACAAAATTGATTACACAAAAGTGTTTTTTTATAATCTATTAGCAAGGTGTTTAACCATGACATAACCGTAGTTATCTGTTTTTATTGAATCACTGATAAGATTTCATTAAAAGAAACAATTGAAAACATGATCCCCGAATATATCTCGTATAAAATTACGTTGTATCATGGATACAATTTTTAAATCGCGGTGTGAGAAATTTACGATCATGATGACATTTCCTTTGATACAATTCTTATTTTTAATCGGCTATACCACCGTAGGAAATGAACGATAGCAGTAAAAAGAAAAACCTCGCTGAACAATTCAAACAGAGCACAGATTCTGATTCAAATGAAACAATGAAGTCAAAGTGAAAGTGAAACGGACGACTCGGAAACTGATGCAATCGAGGCAGAATTTACATACGAGGATTTGTAAAAAAAAGTAAAATTACAAAATACCGAACACCAAGGAAAAACAGAAAGTCCCTTATCAAACGGCAAAATCAATCTCAAATGAATGGAAAACAACTGTCATATTTCCTGACTTTGTACAGACATTTCCTTTTGTAGAAAATGGTGGATTAAACCTGGTGTTATAGATAGCTTAACCTCTCACATGTATGACAATTGCATAAAATTCCATTATATTGACAACAATGTGTGAACAAAACAAACAGACACAATGGTTACAAATGTCAAACATTTGGGTACAGCAGTCAACATTGTGTTGTATCTTAATCATTATGAAACAACCAAATATGTCAACAAAGAAAAACTCAATGGCATAAAGAAATTCTATAGACGAATCACTTAAGCTAAAATAAAAGACTAGAATTACAAACGTTACCATATTATTTAATTCGATTTCTGAAAGGAGTATGTTCGGTAATGGCCAAATTTGGCCCCGATTATCAAGTTCAATGTTTCAGGATAAAAAATGTGTTAAATTGACAAAAAGACATGTGAGAAAGTTAAATAGAACTTTTTTTGTCAAAGTTTTATTTTGAAGCGTTGATTTGCACATCCTAAATATTTCAAAAATAGAGATTTTTAAGAACTTCGACAAAATCGTACTGATTTCAACCAAATTAAGGCTTAGGAAACAAAGAGTGCAGGCTTCCACAAACTAAATATTTAAGTCCGATATGTAAAATGTTATAACAAAGATTATGTTAAAAGATCTCATGTTTCCTTCTTAGAAATCAATGGAAATTTACCAATTTTCATTAAATTTTCGCGGAAAATCAAAATGAGTGCTATTTGTGACGTCATGAATAGAACCAAAGTACGTAAATGTTTTACAAAAAGACATATTTGCTATATAGTCATTCAAATTGAATATGGAAATAGGGAATATGTCAAAGAGACAACCCGACCAAAGAGCAGAAAACAGTCGAAGGCAACAATGGGTCTTCAACGGAGCGAGAAAATCCCGCACCCGGGGGCGGGCTTTAGCTGGCCCCTTAATAAAAATGTGTACTAGTTCAGTGAAAATGGACGTCATACTAAACTCCAAAACATATAAATGAACTAAAATTTAAAAACATACAAGACTAACAAAGGCCAGAAGCTCCTGACTTGGGACAGGCGCATAAATGCGGCGGCGTTAAACATGTTTTGTGAGATCTCAACAACACCCCCGCCCATAACACTAGCCAATGTAGAATAAAGAAACACACAGCAATACGCACAGTGAAACTTAGTTTAATAGAAGTCCGAGTCCGATGTCAGAAAAGGTAACAAAAGAAACTACGCAAAATGACAATGATACATAAATGAACAAAGGACTACTAGCAGTTACTGACATGCCAGCTCCAGACCTCGATTAAACTGATTGAAAGATTATGTCTTCATCATATGAAAATCAAGCACAATCCATCCCGTCAGGAGTTTAGTATCATACCATCATAAAATATATGAGAACAACATAACCCGGATCATGCCTACAACTGGTTTTAGAATAAATGTGTTTATTTCCGATGCAAAGACCCTATGAGTGAATCAATATTAATACCAAAATATGCAATCCTTAATGACCTGACAACTGTATCGTAACTATATCCCTTCTGAATAAGTCTGTTTAAAGGTTTGGTTAGCTTTTGAGGTGAATGCCGACATTTTTGTGCTTTGTAAAAAATATAACCATACAAGATTGGATGTGAAATACCTGAACGTATAAGATGTCTGCATGTTGATTTATATTTACCGATGATAAAATTTAGTAAATGTTTTGACTAGTTTGTGATATCGAAAACCCTGGTGCAATAATTTTTCAGTAAAACAGAGATTTCTTTCGTTAAAATCAAATACGTTGTTACATACACGAGCGAATCGAACAAGTTAAGATATATAAACACCATATGATGGTGACAAGGGAACGTCACCATCTAAAAATGGATAATTAACATTTATTAATATTGTATTAGCTATGATTCATTGTCATATTGGTCAATACATTCTAATTTTAAATTTAAGTTAGAAATAGAGGCCATTTTAGGGCCTTATCGAACCTACTCCTTTATAAAGCCAATGAATACGATGACTAAAGACACTATCGTGTGTGGTAAATGGTGAAAAAACAGGTAACACTTGTAATATTCTTGTCACAGTAGTCTCACGTATATTATGAAATAACTTTTAATAAATAGATTATTACGGTATTTGTTTTTTATAAGTTTACACTTCACAATGAGACAGAACTTTTACAATAGCGATAAATCAAAGCTAAACCAGCTTTTGATTTTGCCATTTGATAAGGGAATTTCTGTTTTGAATTTTCCTCGGAGTTCGGTAATTAAAATAGGTAACATCACAAGTCAATACCTTCCTATCAATACGGAAACCTGAATAAACCTACCCACTGGCCAAACTGGCCTTTTTTCATAGTCAAGTAGCCGACTGGTTTATACAGGTTTTACTAAAACTCCTTCTTTGCATTTAGTTATAATGTACTTAATTATCATTTATACGGCTACGGGAGTAGAAGAAAATATGGAAGATGGTAAAATATTTTTTGATGTTCTATCCTCTGAAAAATTAAATGCAACTGCATTGTAACTAGTGCATTTCACTAATATTGGAAATATTAGTAATGATACGATAACACCAGGTTATTTTCTATAACTTACTTTCTGTCTATAAATTATTGAAGTAGTTCGCCACAGAACAATTTTGACGTCAGTATTGGAAGGCTATTAAGAGCATTTCATAAACAATTTAAAGAGGTTCTACCTGAAGTTTTTATTGCATGATCAAGCATATTATCAAGAAATCAGCATGATAATGTTTGATTTAAGTGAAGCGGCAAATATGTCATGTATGTTCCGTACAAGAACAAATTAATTATAAATAATATAAGTAGGTCCTGTAATAAGTGTCGATCCGGTTGGAAGATGAGAAATTTAGATTGTCACTGTAAAACAATGGTATAATGGATAGAGGTAGAAACTTTGCCTTCTCACAGGCTACCTACAGACACCTTAAAGAGTTTCGCAAGTGTTTTTAACGTGCAGAGATAATGGCACTCTCTCAACACGAGGCATCGGAATTAACATACAAATTTAGACCGAACGCGGTTACGGATTTATACATCCCGTTATATTGACAAAATTGGGTGAGCAATTCAGACATGATATGTTAATGTGACATAAATTGGGATCCAGCAGCCAAGAATGTGTAAACTTACATCAGACATACATAACAACTGCTTCCCTGTCTTGTATTTTCCTATGAATTTCGGTATACTATGCTTCCTTTTACTTTAGTTCTCATGCACACATATCAAAGAAAAAATGAAAACAGAATAAAATAATAAATACCTAACTGAGCTTTTGATTGCTGGTAAAGAGATGATATCCTTATACACCCTCTTTTAGAAATTAAAATCTGTAACCTTTAACGCCTACAAATGTTACTTTCAGAGATACTTATCAGAGCCATGTAGGAGCGACGACGAAGAGGAAAAAGAGATGCATTACATGTCAGATGATTTTGAATGGGAGTCAGAGGATTTTCATTATGAGTCGGAAGGTTTCAAAATAATGACAATCATATTGGCGTCGGTAATAACCAAAATATTCCTAAATCTAGCAAGGTTAATACTTACCCGAACTGTGACAATTCCAAAGAGGAAAAGCTTGCTAATGTCTTTTCTGACATTTTAGAAGAGTCTGAAAGATTGTCAAGCGACTCTGAAAAAGAAAAACTTCGTAAAGAATCGGAAATTGTGAATAAAGTGGATGATCAAGAGAAACAATCTAAAAAAATCAGAGAAATCGATGACCACATCAGTACTAATGAATACGTTCAAAATTGCAAAGGAAGATACCATTAACATGCATTGTGACACAACCAGAGAGAACAATACTGTAAATGTTTCTTCTGACAAAGCTGAAGAAGAGTCCGGTAGATTGTTCAACGACCCTGAAAAAATCCTAGAAATCTATAATAACGAAGGCACCAAAAAATTTAGGGAAGTTAATATTGACATGAATCAGGACATAACAACAGAAAAAACAATTGCTAATGTCTCTTTTGTTGAAGCTGTAAAGGAAACTGATGAATCGTTAAACAACTTTGAAAAAACTTTTAAAGAATCGAAAATTGTGAATAAAGTGGATGATCAAGAGAAACAATTTCAAGAAATCAGAGAAATCGATGACTACATCAGTACTAATGAATACGTTCAAAATTGCAAAGGAAGATACCACTAACATGCATTGTGACACAACCAGAGAGAACAATACTGTAAATGTTTCTTCTGACAAAGCTGAAGAAGAGCCCGGTAGATTGTTCAACGACCCTGAAATTTTTTTTTGACGAATCGGAAACAGTGAATAAGTTAGAAGACAGCGAAACTGAAATATTTTTTAAAAATCGGAAACAGCGACAGGGAATAAAGTGGAAGATCAGGATACATTGCAAGATATTGTGGTTGGATTTGGTACTTATATAATTGATTCTGTCATAACTAAAGCGTATGAGGAAACAGATTATACGGACTATCATTCTGTCGTTGAAACACCGTTAGAAGACATTACAAACAAGCTCGAACTTTCAGAAAATTCTGTTTCAGATGCTGAATGTAGCTCGGATAGGGAAGATGACAAGAATAGTGACGAACGTTCAGAAGATTCTATTTCAGATGCTGAACATAGCTGGAAGAGTGAAGAAGATCACAAGGACAGTGGAGATAGTGAAAACCAAGCAGACGAACAAGGTTCAGAAAGAATTTTTTCAGGTAAGTATCTTTCTTCTACATTAACCAAGTCGGTATTATTTGATTTGTTGTCGCATAGAAATTTACTCCATATCCTTGCTAAACCTCATTAATATATATTTCTTATATATTTCAGTTGTAAGCATGATGGAGTTTTATGACTGGCTAACAGGAATCACCGAAGACATGAATGAAAAAGATGCGAACCAATATTGCCGGTCTGTCTTTACAGTTTGGCGAAAAGTCGACCCTTCCTTACAACTTAAGTTATTGGTGAATTACGACCTAGTAAGGAAAAACTGGCTGGAGGAATCAAGGAAAGTACAAAAGCCTGGAATAACCAGAAGTTATATCTGCGCATTAAGGAAATTTATAGAATATTTGATAATTGAGAAGAGAGAAGACATCGAGGTGTCAGAGCTCATGAGATCGAAGGAGACCATCAAGTCATTAAGCACCTCGCTAGGAAAGAGTATCAAATTAAGACGAACAGAGCACTTGACAAATGAAATTGGTAAGTACTCAGTAATTAAATCAGTATTGATGATACACAAAATCTCGTTAGGAAAAAGAAAGGAAATGGGAAATATGTCAAAGATACAACAACTCAACCATGGAGTTTAAACTATACTTAAAGCAAAGGGAGACTGAGAGAGTATCAAAATGAACGTAGACAATTAGGGCATATTTCATTTTGTAAATAAAGATCTAGCTAGGGGTTTCAATTGTCTCATTACATTAGATAAATATCACAGTAAATCATTGCTGATGACGTAAGTACCAAACACTATAACGTCTAGACTATAAACATCTATGTAGGTGTCAATTTCTCGAGTGAAAGTAGTCAGATTTCGTCAAACAGTTGTCTTTTATCGGATTCCCTTATTTGCGATAAGTTGTATTTTCTTTTCGATAAATACTTACCTTATCTATGTAGGTTTCAATTTCTCGCGTGAAAGTAGTCAGATGTCGTCAAACAGTTGACTTTTATCGGATTCCCTTACTTGCGATAAATTGTAACTTCAATTCGATAAATACTTACCTTAGTTATCATTTCTCGCAAAAGGTTGTAACTTACCGCACAATAAGTTCCGTCTGGGTCGTCATTCTTCACATTATGGTAAAAAAAATATCAAATGGAAATTATAAAAGGGCTATATGACAAAAGTATTGTCAATTTGACGGCGATAAAGAAAATATTAAACAGAAAATAAAAGACAGGAAAATACCTCTGGTACCTTCATCTCTTTGTCATATTATTTTTGTAGAACATCTAATAACCAACGATGAGGTTGCCGGATTCCTCGCCACGGAGAAAGTGAAAAACATAGAAAAGAAACTGACAAAAATACAGGACGCAACCGACGAAGACTATTATAACATGCGGGACTATCTGATCTTTAGGATACTACAAAGGAATGCACAGCGGCCAGGTGCTGTGGTCGGAATGACTGTTGAAAGAGTTAAAAAGGCACATCATTCAGAGGACGGAGTTGTTGTAATGGTGGGTATATTGATTGCAAAAAGGTAGTATACCAAAGGAAACAATATCAATAAATACAGAACGGACACACGTTGCTTTTCCATGTCAAACTATGAGTTACATTAGGAATCAAAATGGAATTGACAAAAAAGTATTATCACGTTAATGTAAAAGCAAACATCTAAGCAATATATATGGCAGTAATACGTTCAGAAAATTTCTGAAGTGAAAGAATGTTATCGTTCAACACGAAAATGATCATTACATGCCACATAATTAGAATACTATCTTAAAAATTGATGTCTGCCCTTACAGTAAATTTATTGAATTTCTATTGTAGGTATATAAACACAAAACTGCCACATCAGGGCCAGCCGCCCTTGCTTTTACAAAAGAACTCTTTAAAATGTTCGAATTCTTCTTGCAATATTTGAAGGAAATGCGAGGGGTCGAGTTGAATGACAATACTTCCGTATTTCTTGCACACCCCTCTACAGGGAAACCACATCCCATGAATAGCAGCCTAATTAACAAATCTCTGCAGCGTTTGTGGAAAGAATACAGCGGTAAACCCATCAACGCAACTAGACTGCGCAAATCAATCTCCACCAAAGTCAGGGCTGCCGCCCCTTGGTCCCGGGAATCATTGGCTAGGCACATGACTCACAGACCTGCAACAGCAGATCAGTACTATCAAATTTACAACATACGAGAATCCGCCATTCCAATTACAAAGCTGATTTCCCATCATATGGAGAAAAAATCTTCCAAAACAACCGAAAGCTCGCAACAATCACAGTTTGATGTAAATGTTATTCCAATTAGAGGACATACATTACCAGTGGCAGTTACACAAACAGAAGAACAAACCAAATTGCCTACCACAACAGAAAGATCGGAACAATCACAGATTGATGTAAATGCTATTCCAATTAGAGGACATGCATTACCAGTGGCAGTTACACAAACAGAGGAACAAACCAAATCGCCTACCACAACCGAAAGCTCGGAACAATCACAGTTTGATGTAACTGTTATTCCAATTAGAGGACATACATTACCAGTGGCAGTTACACAAACAGAAGAACAAACCAAATTGCCTACCACAACAGAAAGATCGGAACAATCACAGATTGATGTAAATGCTATTCCAATTAGAGGACATGCATTACCAGTGGCAGTTACACAAACAGAGGAACAAACCAAATCGTCTACCACAACCGAAAGTGGAAAAAAAATGCTAGGAGAACCTTTACGACAAAACAAGCAGAAACATTAATTTCCCTGTGTAAAAAATTTGTCAGTGACACATCACTGTCAACAGCTGAAGTGATCGCACACAGTTTTTTTTTCATAAGATATCCATAATTAATTTGAATTTATGTACTTGAAAGAAAAAAACGCAACAGCATATTTTGAAATTAGATTTGATATGAAAAAGAACGGATATGGAGTTAATGTCAAGGAGACAATCTCCCATCTCCAAAGTTTTCGTTCGATAAAAACATACATCTAGAGGTTGCCACACGATCTTCAACAGGCGGGAAACCCCACACCATGCAGCAAGCTCTAAATTGCCCCAATAAAAACAAAGTGGATAAATCAGTGGACACAATACGTAAAAGCAGAAGATATCGACGTAACAGAACAGAGGCATAAATCAAAAAGTCACAATGTCAAAAGAACGGCAAGACCAAATGCAAAAAAAGAGACAAATACAAACATGGAAACAGACAGGAAAACAACACTTAAAACTAAAGCCTGGACAATACGAACTCTCATAAAAACCGATAGTGACATCAGGTGCTCCGAAAGGGTAAGCATGTCCTGCTCCGCACGCGACACCCGCCGTATTATCCAGTGGTTCAAAACCGTTGATAGGTCGAAGTAAATGAAAAGCATATTGGTAGACGTCACTACTCTAACCCTTAGACATTACCAAACTAAAAGCCATCGGTACATGTAAATTCTCTAACCCTAAGATATGACCGAATTTAAAAGTTTGAAGTTGTTGTAAAAGTAGAACATATTGATTGGAATAAAGACACTAGACAGTAGTGGTATATCCACGACAAAAGACGTAATATATGAACAAGTACAAACATCAAAACAAGAAAACAACACTAAAAACTAAAGCATGGACCAATACGAACTCCCTTTCAAAACTAGAAGTGACACCAGGTGCTCCGAAAGGGTAAGCATGTCCTGCTTCGCATGCGGCACCCGTCGTATTGTCCATAAATTGGTCAAAGTCGGTGGAAAGATGGAACCATACCATATACCAAATTAAAGAATAACTCCTAAAACAATCAAAGTCAAACCTAATACTTGATGGTGACAAAACTTTATGTTCAATATTACGAATGCAGAATGGTTTCAGGATGTCTGCTTGACAGGTAGAGTTAATAAAGGATGTATCCATAATAAATCTTCAAAGGAAACTCAAACTATTGCAAAACAATAAAGAAAGTAGGGAAATCTCGCGAATTGGTCAGAATGTATCGCGAAAAAAGATTAATTTTAGATTGTCCAACCAATACGCGAGATTTTCGTACTTTCTTTATTCTTTTGCAATAGTTTGACGCGATAAAAACCGACTTGTGTGTGATCATTTTCGGGACTTTCAACGTCAAGTTTCAAGAACTTCTAAAAGAGTGACAGTTTCGACCTTTTACCAGAATATGCCCCAGATAAAGGTGTATTACAGACACGAAAGATTTTCACAGAAAGCTCCATCTTCTGCAGGAAAACTGCTGTAGAAGTCAGTCACCAATGATAATGAGGTAGCCTCATGGATGTCTCAAAATATTGCAAATAGGCTGAATCGAAAAAATAACATCAATCTGCGGTGGGTGAAAATTTTTGGACTTCGTCATTTTTTCGGGGGGACCTCCGCTATTTGCCGACAAACCGAGACTTTCCGACATAGGTTGGACGACCCCACACCGCTGGCCCTAACCCTCACCCTCTCCTTAACCATAACCCTGTATATAGGAGCAACATTGTCAAATCAATGTTGGCATTGGTTAAAAATAGTGAGAAATATTGAATAAAAGAATAGAATTAATTAAACAATTTTCAAATGTCTGATATGAGAATATGATAGTAAAATTTGTTAAAATGAGTTTTCAAAAACACTTCCTACATCTTCAGATTTTATTTTAAATAGATGTTTATAGAGAGATGAAAAATACAAAAGGGATATTCAAACTCATAAGTTGAGAAAAAAAACCCTGACAATCCCATGGGTAAATACAACGAATCGACAAACAATAGAACAAATAAAAAACAATATAGAAAAATATAAAGAAAACGAACCCTATGATAGACCGAGTTGATCTCATGTGCTAATGTTACGTTTAACCTCATAGAAATGAAAATGATATTTCAAAAGGCCCTTTAAATATATTAATACTAAAAAAGCAGCATATCAGTCATTTAAAAAAAATGTACATATTTCGGTTATTGTCTATTGTCTGTTTAATTTGTAGGTTTTACATATTTTTATATTTTAACATTATGTGTATGTATTGTGCAAGATAGTACACGCAAATATTAGTGTTCAGAAAGTTCCATTATTTATTTATAATTTAATTTTGGATGTAACACGTCTTCTGATTGGCTGAAAGTGTTTTTGTCTATCAGCTCATAGACATAATTTTGTCATGTGACCGTGACGTCATCAACGTTTTACTCCTTAAAAATGGAATTTCGAATTAAATTATAAGGAATGACTAATATTTTTTTCTGTCTATGAAGAAATAACCTCAAAAATGTGGTGCACACTTTTTAAATAACACGCTACGCGGGTTATTCAGAGTGCACCACATTTTTTGCTGTTATTTCTTCATAGACAGAAAAAATATTACAGTCATTCCTTAAGTATTCGTTGAAGTATGAAAATTTACCAATTTCCATGCGTTCATATTTGATATCTAACATTTTCATTACCAATTACCGTAAAGAAAGTTACCAAATACCGCTACAAAGTTACCATTTACCGTTCATGTGTTTGCGGTGTTTGGTTTCAAAGTTACCAAATACCGTATAGAAAGTTAACAAAAACTATCAAAATTGTGCTAAATTCTGAGTATTCGGTGTCCAATTTTAAGTATTTACACCATATTTGATAATTGAAGGTTAAAATTAAAGTAACATGTTTGCACTTTCAGGAAAGTGATTCATCGTCGGATCCTGATTTTATTGCGAGCACCCCACAATCCACTAGGTCAAAGACAATACAGAAATTGAATGTGTGCTTATTCTCAAAGAGGAAGAAAATACCTCAAAAGACAGTTACTACAGATGATGATGATGCACCTACACAACCAGGAAGTTCTAGAAAAAAGAAAAGAGAAGAAAATCCAATTCAGAAAAAGAAAAAACCAGTTCGTGGCTTAGCTGTTGCCAAAAAATCTCACCCAAAAAAACATCCGGATCGGAAGATTCTTAGAAAGGCATCAGGGGTTCAGTCGAAACAAGAGACTAGTAGTGAGTCGGAGTGGAACCCGTTCTACGATACGGAGGATGAGATGAGTGACTGTGATCAATTAGCACCGACACAAGATGCAAGTTCAAACAAGAAAGGAAAAGATAATCATTCACATTCAACTCAGAAAAAGAAAAAAATACTTCAAGAGACAGACACTACAGATGATGATGATGCATCCACCAAACCGGCAAGTAAAAAGAGAAGAGAAGAAACTCCAACTCAGAAAAAGAGAAAAAGACCTCAAGAGACACACACTACAGATGATGATGATGCACCTACCCAACCAGCAAGTAAAAGGAGAAGAGAAGAAAATCCAACTCAGAAAAAAAAAAAAAAAAAACACCAAGGGGCTTAGCTCTTGCCAAAATATCTCAGCCAAAAAAACAAACCACACCCAGAAAAAAAGAGACCAAACGAGTGCGGAAGCCTCAACAATGTCCGCATTGTCACAAAAGTGTAATAAACATATGGAGACATTTAAAAGATATCCACGCAATTTCATGTCTGCCAAACAGAGACTTAATGCGCAGCAAAAAGGGCTATCTAGTGAAAAAAATGCCCATACAAAGACTGTGTTGCTGTAGTAGACAGACTTACTGACCATCTGGTAAGAAAACACAAAGTCCCTAGAAATTCGTATCAAATTAAAAGACTGAAGATGAGAGCCGTAGCTATTCCTTCAACATTGGAGGTTCCTGGGAGAAAGAGACAATACATTAAAAAGAAAATCATAGAAGAGGACAAAATTCATAATATAGTAATAAGCTCGGAGGACGAGCCTGTCCCAGTTAAGAAAGAACCAAAAGATTCAGAAGCTATATACAATAAGATCACAGTGAACATAAAGTTAGAAAAGGAGGAAATTGTTGTAATTAGTTCAGATGAAAACTCCAACAAACTAGATTTGGACACTCAGGAATCTAAGAATAGTTCAGAGGAGAATAGTTCAGACGAAAGCTCAATTGAAATCACTGAGGATAGTAATGAAGAATCATCGGATGAAATAAAGAAAAAAGGTGAGGAAAGTTCAGATCACGATGAAAAAGAAGAGTATTATTTTGAGCATAAAGAGATCAAACAGTTCATCAAGTATTTACAACGGCCGCCATATATAAAGGCACGAAAGGACGCATTGCAACATGCGTACCAAGTGTGGCATGTCTGGGGTGACCTATCAAAGAAAAGAAAGATGAAGGAACTTTTCAGTCTGGACAAACTTAATGATTGGCTACATGAATTCTTAAAAGACCATGCACCGGGAACTGCACGTTCCTATTTGAGTTCGGTTGGAATGTTTGTCGGGCATTTGGTCAGGCAAGGGATTCTAAAGAAGGGAGTAGGGAAGGCGTTACGATTCAAGGAAGACATCAAGCTACTCAGTAAGCAGATTCGCAATAAAGTCCAAACCAGAAGGACTAGGCTGGATGTGGAAGAAATATGTAAGTTTAATGTTAATGCCTACACAAAACTACAAACAGTATTCAAAACGATATATCCACATAATACACACAGTTCACACATACTCTCTCTCATACACACCCACACTCAAACAAACACACATGCATGCACATACTCGTACAAAAATGTATGTGTGTATGTGATTGTGTATGTATATGTGTGTTTGTGTGTATATATGTGTGTGTATTGGTGTGTTAAATGTGTGTTTATAGATATAAGAAGATGTGGTATGAGTGCCAATGAGACAACTCTCCATCCAAGTCAAAATTTATAAAAGTAAACTATTATAGGTCAAAGTACGGTCTTCAACACGGAGCCTAGGCTCACACCGAACAGTAAGCTATAAAGGGCCCCAAAAATTACTAGTGTAAAACCATTCAAACGGGAAAACCAACGGTCTAATCTATATAAAAACGAGAAACGAGAAACACTTATGAACCACATCAACAAACGACAACTACTGAACATCAGATTCCTGACTTAGGACAGGTGCAAACAAATGCAGCGGGTTTAAACGTTTTAATGGTACCAAACCTTCACCCTTTTTCTGAAACAATAGTGTAACATCACAACATAGAAAGACACACTATAAAATATCAACTGAAATAGCTTAACTCAATCAAAGGACATATTAACACCATTGAACAAACACTGAACAAATAAATTTGACCTATGATACAATGTAAATTCAAAATAAATAAACTAAGGGAAGAATAATAAAAGTAACATGTTATATCGGTATGAAATGTTAAACAATTTAAGAAAAACAATATGCTCGAACAAAAATATCAGCCATTTGCAATAACTTTAAACACAGGTAAATGAAAATAATTTTGTTGTTAGGTCTACTGCAACGTAAACGGGTTTTTGTGTGTAAACGGATTTTCCTTTCATAATTTGTCTCATGACATTATACCCCGCTAGCTCAGCCGTTTACGTTACTGGTAGAGAGGGTTCGGCCTGTGCTTTCGCTCCAGGACTTCGGACAGCATACTGACAATACAAAGAAACAATAAATTCAATAAATGACAGGTATAAGAAACCAAGAAAGGACCAGAGATGACGATTTTGCCAAGCAATGTATTTGCTCATGTAACAAATAACCAAGACTCATAAAACAGTTTCATATTTAATAGACTAGACAATAAATACATAAATATCGCGGTATCTCCATGTGAAATGTTATCCTTACATTCTTTAGAACTTCAATACATTTTCGAACCTCCCCTGTTAAGATAAAACGATGCATTTGCACTGAAAAATACCAATAGTAATTTAACCAATTCAAGGAAGGGTTTGGCCTTAGTGCTATCTAATTGAATAAAATAATAAGATACTAGAATTTTAGAGGTGTCCGTTTACTTAAAATATGAAGAGCTGTACACTAGTTGTCCCCAACAAAAACTAACCTCAATCAATCAAGTTCATGACGTCCCGCCTTCCGAGATAAAATAAATATACCCATGCACCGCGGTTCCCACCGACTTTGTTAGACTAGAACATGAACCTCGTAATTCCATGTACTAGGGAACAAAATCAATCCAGAAAAAAAAACATCGCATTAATTCTATTCCCGTTTAATTTTCGGTCCAACCAGAGCAATGTCTGAAACACATTTTTCAATATCATTGACCAGTTCAAGACCTTAAATTAAACATGCAACAATACAAAATTCTATTTCAGAGTAAGGCACGAACAATTCCGAAGATTGACGACCGTTACTCTAAAATATCCCTCGGATTAACCATCTTTCTAAATATCGCTATCAAAATGAACCCCATCTCTTTTTAAACCTGAAATCATAAAAATATCTAGCTAGTGTACAATTCCTTTTATTTATTTTGGAACGGAAACGTAAATTAAAATTTAGAAATGTTTGACTCTAAAACCGAAAAGAAATATATCAAATGTAAAGAAGTAAATATTTAAGTCAAACATGGAAATACGAACAAAATGAAATTTAAAGTACAACTTACCAGTACGAAAGTTTTCCCCAATCTAAAAAAATATTGTGCAGACGAGGTTTAAATATCCAAGTCTGGACATTGAGTCTCAAGCACAAGAAAAACGATCCCCGCGAAAAGTGAACGGACAAACAAGTTATATATATATATCTAAAAATAGAAAAAGGGGAATTTACGATGACCCATAAACGTTACAATACCCCCTACCCAGAAAAACAAATCGTCCGCGATTTGACAACAAAGTAAGACAATTTAAAGGACAAGACACGGTCGTCTTAAAACAGATGAAAATGAACATTGTATATAATTTAAAAGTTCAAAGTCTAAATGTTGATAAATGTCCAAGAAGGTCCATACGGTGATGAAGGTCCAAGTGTTGATGAAGTTCCAAATGGTGATGAAGGTCCCAACGGTGATGAAGGTCCAAACGGTGATGAAGGTCCACAATGTTCATTGATGAAGGCAATTTCTTCATAAACGGTCTACAGAAATTTCCAATGTGCGAATAAAGAATTGGATCCATATATATTTTCCAGAATCTTCAGATGCACATACACTGAAAAATAATAACTGACAAAAAATAGAATCAATTCAAATGAAAAAATAATCTTTATAGTTTGGAGATACCGACAACCACATATATTAACATTTTACGTGCAGAGCACGGAGATTGGGGAATGTAGAAATAACAAATTAACGTAATTTTAAATGCATGTAATCTTAAGTGAACTAAGGCCAAGAAATTGTTTTATCCGAGAAAATCAGTACCGATTACATAAGTGTGCTACAAGAACAAAATGATTATGAAATTCAACAGCATCTCAATATAATATATACTATAAATCAATATATCTAATGCATTGAATTCAAATAAGTGTTAATGATGTGTGTACTAAACCCAACTTCAGAAGTACAGTAAGCAAACCAAACATAAGAAAGATAACAATCACGTGCAAATGCTATTCTTCTATTTCAGAGTGCATTTTTGTCACCCATGACTCCATAGTTATCTATATATATAAACTGCCATACTGTGAATCTCAGTTGACATATCAATACTATTCATAGTTATACTACTATATTTCCAGCTCTAACTACTGCACCACCAAAGCTTATGATAGCGATGTATGGCCAGAGTAAAGCTAATACTTTGTATGTGTCTATTATATCCGGACAGTTTCAACTGTATACTTGTTCAACTGGTCATGTGGGTGAATCATAAAATCATGTATTTACTGTCATGTATATAATTTACATGAATAAAATTTTAAGTAATGTATTCGTGTACTTTTTTATGCACCTTCAAAATTGGGTTCAGCAGATGTTTTTTTTTTTTTTAATTCATAACACACAATCTACACTGTAATTAATCTTTTACCATACATAAATAAACATATTCCATCACAAGACACTGTAAATCTATCATCCATATTAAAGAGCACCAGTGGAAGGCTAACTTTCACCACTAAACTTTCAAAAATCATTTTCATATGAAAAAAAAAACCCAACATATCCCGTTACTACCTTCCCAAAACAATTTTGTAAAGTTTTAAATTGCTCCCAATAAATACTTTTGACTAAGATTAGCGTCCATGCGCAGGCAAACTTGACCATTCACGCTAGACGGAAATCTGCAGTCAATTCATAAAAAAAATTAACATCTGAATATGTGGAAGAGCACCGAAAAACGTATACTAAATACCAAATAGATAAAAAAAAATATAATAGATATATTCAGGTATGACGGCACCGGCTGTGTAGAAAAGAATCCTACAAACATAACAAGTCTACGCGCTGACTTGTAAAAAAAAATCACTCATATATAAATTTACAACATAAAAGAACCTTTCGATGAATATGACCTTTTATTAAAACAATCCACAAATAATTAGATTTGCCAATATACAAAAAAATAAAGATTTCGTACCCCCTATCTTAACGAAGTATCAGTTCATGACACACAATGACTGTAAATAGTCCAAATACCGTTATTCCGCACATATATAAAATAGTTCTTCAGCATAACGCATCCTTGCTGCAGTCAAGAATATAATTCACATGCGTTGGCTCTGACATTGGTCAAGTATCAGAACCAACCTTTCAACATACAGAATGTCCATAGAAATAAATCCATCAGTATAAAGTTCGACTATAGTTATACTTCGTAGATAAGGGGGCACGACAAAACATACAATGTCGGCAAATTAATAAAACAAGAAATAAACCTTTTTTTTATTCATATCTTCTTTTTTTTTTTTATATATGAACATGAAATGAAATGATAACATCTTTATGTTACACAGCCGGTTTAAAAAAAAAATCTGACTCAATAATATACTTCTCAATAGCTATACAAATTATAAAACAAGTTCAGCCCTCCTCTGTCGCTACTGATTTTCTCGAGATAAAAAAAAATCAAATTAACGAGGTGAAGTTCGAAAATGAAATGAAATGGTCCTAACTCTAGATAAACCACGTTGGGCGCCAATGCAACGTAAACGGGTTTTTGTGTGTAAACGGATTTTCCTTTCATAATTTGTCTCATGACATTATACCCCGCTAGCTCAGCCGTTTACGTTACTGGTAGAGAGGGTTCGGCCTGTGCTTTCGCTCCAGGACTTCGGACAGCATACTGACAATACAAAGAAACAATAAATTCAATAAATGACAGGTATAAGAAACCTAGAAAGGCCCTGAGATGACGATTTTGCCAAGCAATGCATTTGCTCATATAACAAATAACCAAGATTCATAAAACAGTTTCATATTTAATAGACTAGACAATAAATACATAAATATCGCGGTATCTCCATGTGAAAGTTTAAATTCTTTAGAATTTCAATACATTTTCGAACTTCCCCTTTTAGGATTAAACGATGCGGTGAAAAATACCCACAAAAAGTTCACCAATTCAAGGAAGGGTTTGGCCTTAGTGCTTTCTAATTGAATAAAATAATAAGATACTAGAATTTTAGAGGTGTCCGTTTACTTAAAATATTGAGAGCTGTACACTAGTCGTCTTTAATAATAAACTAAATTCAATCAATCAAGTTCGTGACGTCCCACCTTCCGAGAGAGAATAAATATACGCACCGGTTCCCACCGACTTTGTTAGACTAGAACATGAACCTCGTAATTCCATGGACTAGGGAACAAAATCAATCCAGTAAAAAAACCCATCGCATTCAATGTATTCCCGTTTAATTTTCGGTCCAACCAGAGCAATGTCTGAAACACATTTTTCAATATCATTGACCAGTTCAAGACCTTAAATAGAACATGCGACAATACAAAATTCCATTTCAGAGTAAGGCACGAACAATTCCGAAGATTGACGACCGTTACTCTAAAATATCCCTCAGATTAACCATCTTACTAAATATCGCTATCAAAATGAACCCCATCTCTTTAAAAACCCGAAATCATAAAATATCTAGCTAGTGTACAATTCCTTTTATTTATTTTGGAACGAAAACGTAAATTAAAATTTAGAAATGTTTTACTACAAGACCGAAAAGAAATATATCAAATGTAAAGAAATAAATATTTAAGTCAAACATCGAAATACAAAATAAAATGAAATTTAAAGTACGACTGTTTTCCCCAATCTAAAGAAATATTGTCCAGACGAGGTTTAAATATCCAAGTCTGGACATTGAGTCTCAAGCACGAGAAAAACGATCCCCGCGAAAAGTGAACGGACAAACAAGTTATATATATATATATATATATATATCTAAAAATAGAAAAAGGGGAATTTACGATGACCCATAAACGTTACAATACCCCCTACCCAGAAAAACAAATCGTCCACGATTTGACAACAAAGTAAGACAATTTAAAGGACAAGACACGGTCGTCTTAAAACAGATGAAAATGAACATTGTATATAATTTAAAAGTTCAAAGTCTAAATGTTGATAAATGTCCAAGAAGGTCCATACGGTGATGAAGGTCCAAATGTTGATGAAGTTCCAAATGGTGATGAAGGTCCCAACCTGTGATGAAAGTCCCAACGTTGATGAAGGTCCACAATGTTCATTGATGAAGGCAATTTCTTCATAAACGGTCTACAGAAATTTCCATGCGAATAAAGAATTGGATCCATATATATTTTCCAGAATCTTCAGATGCACATACACTGAAAAATAATAACTGACAAAAAATAGAATCAATTCAAATAAAAAAATAATCTTTATAGTTTGGAGATACCGACAACCACATATATTAACATTTTACGTGCAGAGCACGGAGATTGGGGAATGTAGAAATAACAAATTAACGTAATTTTAGATACATGTAATCTTAAGTGAACTTAGGCCAAGAAATTGTTTTATCCGAGAAAATCAGTACCGATTACATAAGTGTGCTACAAGAACAAAATGATTATGAAATTCAACAGCATCTCCAATATAATATATACTATAAATCAATATATCTAATGCATTGAATTCAATAAGTGTTAATGATGTGTGTACTAAACCCAACTTCAGAAGTACAGTAAGCAAACCAAACATAAGAAAGATAACAATCACGTGCAAATGCTATTCTTCTATTTCAGAGTGTATTTTTGTCACCCATGACTCCATAGTTATCTATATATATATACTGCCATACTGTGAATCTCAGTTCACATATCAATACTATTCATAGTTATACTACTATATTTCCAGCTCTAACTACTGCACCACCAAAGCTTATGATAGCGATGTATGGCCAGAGTTAATCCGGGCAGTTTCAACTGTATACTTGTTCAACTGGTCATGTGGGTGAATCATAAAATCATGTATTTACTGTCATGTATATAATTTACATGAATAAAATTTTAAGTAATGTATTCGTGTACTTTTTTATGCACCTTCAAAATTGGGTTCAGCAGATGTGTTTTTTTTTTTAATTCATAACACACAATCTACACTGTAATTAATCTTTCACCATACATAAATAAACATATTCCATCACAAGACACTGTAAATCTATTATCCCTATTAAAGAGAGCACCAGTGGAAGGCTAACTTTCACAACTAAACTTTCAAAAATCCTTTTTACATGAAAAAAACATATCCCGTTACTACCTTCCCAAAACAATTTTGTAAAGTTTTAAATTCCTCCCAATAAATACTTTTAACTAAGATTAGCGTCCATGCGCAGGCAAACTTGACCATTCACGCTAGACGCAAATCTGTAGTCAATTCTTAACAAATTTTTTTAACATCGGAATAAATAGAAGAGCCCCGAAAAACGTATACTAAACCCCTAAATAGCAAATAAGATAAATTATAATAGATATATTCAGGTATGACGGCACCGGCTGTGTAGAAAAAAATCCTACATATGATAACAAGTCTACGCGCGGACTTGTAAAAAAAATCACTCATATATAAATTTACAACATAAAAGAACCTTTCGATGAATATGACCTTTTATTAAAACAATCCACAAATAATTAGATTTGTCAATATACAAAAAAAAAAACAAAGATTTCGTACCCCCTATCTTAACGAAGTATCAGTTCATGACACACAATGACTGTAAATAGTCCAAATACCGTTATTCCGCACATATATAAAATAGTTCTTCAGCATAACGCATCCTTGCTGCAGTCAAGAATATAATTCACATGCGTTGGCTCTGACATTGGTCAAGTGTCAGAACCAACCTTTCAACATATAGAATGTCCATAGAATAAATCCATCCATATAAACGTTCGACTATAGTTATACTTCGCAGATAAGGGGGCACGACAAATACATACACTATAGGCAAGGAAAAAAAAACATTATGAAATAAACCTTTTTTTTTTATATATGAACATGAAATGAAATGATAACATCTTTATGTTACATAGCCGGTTTAAAAAATCTGACTTTATATTTATATATTTCTCAATATCTATACAAATTTTAAAACAAGTTCAGCCCTCCACTGTCGCTACCGATTTTCTCGAGAGAAAAAAATCTAAGTAATGAGATGCGCAAGTTCGAAAATGAAATGAAAAGGTCCTAAATCTAGATAAACCACGTTGGGCGCCCAACAATAAATGACAGGTATAAGAAACCAAGAAAGGACCAGAGATGACGATTTTGCCAAGCAATGTATGTGCTCATGTAACAAATAACCAAGACTCATAAAACAGTTTCATATTTAATAGACTAGACAATAAATACATAAATATCGCGGTATCTCCATGTGAAATGTTATCCTTACATTCTTTAGAATTTCAATACATTTTCGAACCTCCCCTGTTAAGATAAAACGATGCATTTGCACTGAAAAATACCAATAGTAATTTAACCAATTCAAGGAAGGGTTTGGCCTTAGTGCTATCTAATTGAATAAAATAATAAGATACTAGAATTTCAGAGGTGTCCGTTTACTTAAAATATGAAGAGCTGTACACTAGTTGTCCCCAACAAAAACTAACCTCAATCAATCAAGTTCATGACGTCCAGCCTTCCGAGATAAAATAAATATACCCATGCACCGCGGTTCCCACCGACTTTGTTAGACTAGAACATGAACCTCGTAATTCCATGTACTAGGAACAAAATCAATCCAGTAAAAAAACATCGCATTAATTCTATTCCGTTTAATTTTCGGTCCAACCAGAGCAATGTCTGAAACACATTTTTCAATATCATTGACCAGTTCAAGACCTTAAATTAAACATGCAACAATACAAAATTCTATTTCAGAGTAAGGCACGAACAATTCCGAAGATTGACGACCGTTACTCTAAAATATCCCTCGGATTAACCATCTTTCTAAATATCGCTATCAAAATGAACCCCATCTCTTTTTAAACCTGAAATCATAAAAATATCTAGCTAGTGTACAATTCCTTTTATTTATTTTGGAACGGAAACGTAAATTAAAATTTAGAAATGTTTGACTCTAAAACCGAAAAGAAATATATGAAATGTAAAGAAGTAAATATTTAAGTCAAACATGGAAATACGAACAAAATGAAATTTAAAGTACAACTTACCAGTACGAAAGTTTTCCCCAATCTAAAAAAATATTGTGCAGACGAGGTTTCAATATCCAAGTCTGGACATTGAGTCTCAAGCACGAGAAAAACGATCCCCGCGAAAAGTGAACGGACAAACAAGTTATATATATATATATCTAAAAATAGAAAAAGGGGAATTTACGATGACCCATAAACGTTACAATACGTGTACAGTTACAATAGAGAAAGGAAATATTTTAACAAAATAAATAATTTTGATGTTCATAGTACGAAGTGGAAATTTATATTAGTACCAAACACTTATCAAAGCTGATATATAGACCAGATATAACCCTGAATAACATTAAATAACAAAAAAAGCATTACAATTAGTATCAACAGGTCAAATAAACAAGAAAGTACGATTTGAGAGTACTCGCAGTTACTGACAGCTAGTTAAAAGCCAAAACAATTAATAATAAAAAATCATGTTTCAGACACTAAAATCAACTAAAACACATCCCAGGGATTTAGTATTTTAACGTCATGGACAGTCAAAGAAGACATGACTTGTGCAATGCCAAAAATAAATGTATCGACAGACAGTAGGATAGTTAGGAGTTTAACCTCTTTATAGATCAAAATGAACGTGGGTGTGTCTTTAAACATCCCGTTTGAAAAGAATACAAATTTAGTTATGTTTTAATTTGCTGATGACAAAATCGATATTAGTGCCAATGTAAACTATATTCAAAGATCTAATTACAACATTGGTAAGATAACCTGAACTAATAAGTTTATTTAAAGGTTCGATGAGTTTACACATATGCATGTATGTGTGTATGCAAATGTGTGTGTGTATATGTAAGTATGTCTATGTATGTGTGTTTGTGTGTCTTAACGTTAAGATTTCCACCCGTCGGTTATTTCGCTGGTACGAGTAGCCAGGGGAAGTATTCATCGGTGATTAACCGGTTTTTCTACCTATTACAGATAATATGAACAAGGAAAATGTTAGATATAAGTGGCGGCCGTTGGAGGACCGCACCCATGGCCAATTGTACGCATACACATAAGCGCAAGGAGAAATTGATGAACGATCCGGCTAAGAAAGCCAAGAAGGTGCATCTGTCTGCCGACTCCCAGACAGCAAGGACGTCAGGGGCCAAAACCAAACAGATTCACAAACTGAATCCTACTTGCTCTCTTGAGGGCGTTGCATGCAAGCGATGTCTGGCCGTACGGAGAGAAAAAAAGAGGCAGGTTTAGGGAATGAAAGTCCAGTCTACAACCTCTTAGCCTGGAGGGGACGTTGCAAAGGGCCCGGTGCGTGTGGGGGTATATCATTTTTTGGCCTTTTTTTGGACTTTAGAGGGGGTGCTTGTGGACTCTTTTTAACAACTTTGGTTTTTTACGGACATATGTGTACGTAGGTTCAATTCCCATCCTACGCTATCATATTGTAGCCAACTTAGAACTGGTAGGGACCAGGGTACTCGGACTGTCTACTTAAAACAAAGCATTACGATGGCCGTCGCCTTTTGTTGGCGCATTGTGATTTCAAAGTGAAAAAAAATCAATAAAGCGCGGGTAAACGGCGAGAGAAACTATAACTCACTTAAGGAGAGTGCATTGTACATGTATTTATATATTGACCAACAATGTGTAGATCGAGTACATGCCTTGCTAATTTAACCTTTTATTGTTCAATGAGGAGGACGTAGTGAAGGTGAATCCGTATATATTTAATGGATTAATTATAAAGCTGCAATTAACTAGATTGACGTCCAGTGGAAAATATTTCGTGCATGTTGATGAGAAAAAATACCAATAAAAGAATAGACCATCGACGATGAAAATCGGTTAGACTTGAGACTCTCACTGGAAAACAAAGGAATGTTGGATAGAAGGACACATTTGGCCCAACAACAGGCAACCTACGGACCATCCACTCGAGTTATACCAACGATCAGAACATGCAAAGAGCATGGCACTTCGACTGCACGAGGAATCGGATTTACCGTCTCCATTCTGACCAGACGTGGGTGCGTACTTGTACATCATGCACACCAAATTAGTCTTACTAGGACAAATGTAATCATATTAAAAAAATCGTCAGTCACTTCGTCTACATTCACAAGTGAAATAAGAAAAATACCGAACTCCTATAATTCTATTATATTGAACAAAACAAACAGACATGATAGGTTAAAATGTCCAATATGTACAAAAAGAAAAGAAAAAAAAAAAAAACACACAATAAGGCGTATAAACAAAGCACATAAGCATATGAAAGACACGAAAAACAGCACAATAACGGGATGTATAAGTACAGAGCCACGCCAAATGGATATCACCAAAAATAGACATAAACAATTTTCATGAAGACAAATAAAAGAATACTATAACACGTTATTAAGATGATAAAAAACGCCAGTACCCAGATTCCCACGTACATGAAACGTAACGTTATACACAACTGGCAGTTTATTTCACAATAGATTTTGAGGATGAAGATGAAACTATTTTTGACAATGACAATTCAGAAATGTTTAAGATGAAAATCCAGCAGATTTGGACACCAGAGGAACGGTAGTAAGAACACAATGTTAGATTTGGATTGATAGTCCATAGAGACAGGCCAACTTGAACTTTATTGTGGACATGTACGTCATGTACTCAGATTCGGATTGATAGTCCATAGAGACAGGCCAACTTGAACTTTATTGTGGACATGTACATCATGTACTCAGATTTGGATTGATAGTCCATAGAGACAGGCCAACTTGAACTTTATTGTGGACATGTATGTCATGTACTCAGATTTGGATTGATAGTCCATAGAGACAGGCCAACTTGAACTTTATTGTGGACATGTACGTCATGTACTCAGATTTGGATTGATAGTCCATAGAGACAGGCCAACTTGAACTTTATTGTGGACATGTACATCATGTACTCAGATTT